>WSFP011396732.1:0-27186 GCA_009831015.1 Picea engelmannii | reverse complement strand
TTGCGAGTTTCAACATATAATGATAGAAGAAGCATGGAATAAAATTAATCTACATGTAAGTCACTTCCATGTATTGGAGAATGTAGTACGAGCTCACATTCCTTATGAGAAAAGGAAATATTTATATCCTAAAAGTGAGAAGTGAATTTTTGTTGGTTATTCTGAAGATGTCAAAGATTATAGACTTCTTCAAACTCATTCCAATGATATTTTTATTATAATATATGTTAAATTTGATGAAAATATAATGGCATTCGAGCCTAATTCGACGTTTGTGCCTTCTTCGTCTTGTGAACCATCTTCGGTGCTTGTGCCTTCTTATGTTCCTATTCTAGTTTTTTCTTCTTCATATCATGACAATGAGGATGAAAATACACCTCTGCCTACTCAACTTCCTCCAAATGAGTGCAATGAACATGAACCAACACTAGCACCATCGCTTCCTAGATGGGTCCATTCAACATGAGAAGTAGTTGTTGATCTTGCCAGTGATCCTTTAGATCAATGTCAAAATCATTCATAGTTTCAGAGAGCCTTTTCTCTTTTAGCTCAAGTTTCAAAGACTCATGATCCAGAGACATTTGCAAAAGCTTTAGGCCATCCAGATTGGGATACAACAATGAATGAAGAGTATCTCTCTTTAATGGCAACTGATACTTTGGATATTATACCTCTTTTGAAATGAGGAAAACTTGTCATATGTAAATGCATCTACATAACTAAGTATGCATCAAATGGAAGTTTTGAAAGATGCAAGCCTTAGTTAGTTACTGAAGGGTTCTCTCAAGTTGAAGGAACTAACTATAATGAAATATTTTCCCCTATATCCAAAATGAATTCCATCTTCCTTGTTCTATCCCTGACATCCTCACATAAATGGGAGGTCCATCAGATGGATATTAAATCCACCTTCTTTCATGGGGATTTGCAAGAATAAATCTACATGGAACAACCTCCTGGATATGTCCAAAATGACCCTAGCCTTTATTGTTTCCTTAAGAAATCTCTTTATGGTATTAAGCAAGCTCCTTGAGCTTGGTATGCCAAAATTGATAGCTTTCTTCTTGATACTATATTTTCTAGATATTATTCTAACCCCAATATCTATACTAAAAAAGTATGAAGCCATCTCATAATCATTTTTTCTTTATGTTGATGACCTTATCCTCACTGGTAGTGACCCAAAACTTTTAAACCATGTTAAAAATAGCCTTAAGAATAAATTTAAAATGACCAACTTGGGCTATTTTCACTATTTCCTTGGCCTCCAAGATTTGCAACTCAAGGAAGGGATTTTTTTTTCCCAATGTAAGTATGCTTGTGACCTTCTTCATCACTTTCACATGGAAGATTCAAAATCATCCCCTTCTCCCTTCTAGTCTAGAGTAAAACTTGTTTCCACCTATACTTCTCTCGAATTTGATGCCACTTTGTATCGTCAGTTAGTTGGTAGCCTCTTATACTTGATTCATACTCATCCTAATCTTTCCTTTGATTTTGGTATTTTTGCTTGGTATATGAAAACACCCCATGAAATCCATTAGAAAGTAGCTAAAAGGTTACTTTGGAATTTTGGGGGTATAGTTCATTTTGTGATACATTACAACTTAGGGGGGACTCCTTTATTGGTTGGTTTCACTTATTCAAATTGGGTCGATGAACCTGATGATCAAAAGTATATTGCATCTTATGTTTTTATCCTTGGTTTTGGACCTGCCACTTGGGCCTATAAGAAATGATAGGATATTTCTCGTTCTATAGTAGAAGTAGAGTATCGAACAAAATTTAATGCAAGTTAGGAAGCCTTGTGGCTTCAATAGATCCTTTCATAGTTTGGATTCCAAGAGAAGCATCAAAACACCCTCTGGTGTGACAATTAGAGTGCCATAAAGATTTCCAAATATCCATTTCAATATCATCATATAAAACACATTGAGGGACACATGTACTTCATCACAAATCTCATTCATGATAGAGTTATTGAAATGCTCTTTTTCCCTACATAAAATCAAGTTACATACATTTTCACAAATTCTCTTATACAAGATAAGTTTTCCAAACTTCGATCTATGTTAGGAGTTCAGAATGTTTTTATTAAGGGGACATAGACTCTAATTCCTCATTCCTTATCCTATTGTGTCGCATTTGTAAATACTTAAATCTTATCCCAAGTTGTTCTTAAGGGGGGGTTGTTACGATATTTATACACTTAGGAGTTAGTTAAGATCAACTTGGTCTAATGTGTCAATAGGTAAAAGTGTGTTTATTTAGTATGCATTTGTAGTTAGGAATTTGGATGGTTACGATATGTGCTAGACATAGAGTGATTTGATGACTCATTTTATCCTCAATCTTAATGGATACATTGATCCATGGATTAACACTCGATTGGTTCATGATCTCTATTTAAAGAGCATGGAGGGTCATTTTCTCATGTTCGATTATGAGAAACTCTCTTGTAAATATCGTTGTAATATTTTTTTGCATTAATAAAATTCTCCAAGTGGCCACATTGGTTGGGATTTTGGATGTTTCTCCATAGGGGTTTTACCACATCAAAACATCAATGTGTTGATACTTTACCTGGTTGTGTGTGTTGGTGCAAACTTGGAGACCAGGGTTCTTGGAGGTTACCAATAAAGATACCGATGTAGTCTAGTAGCGATGGCATATTCAACCTTCCGCGAGGGAAGGAGGTCTCTCCTAGAATGAAACCGAGACTTCCATATGATAAATTGAGTCAAAGAGGATGTCTCATCATATATACCGCAATAAAATATAGATTCATACTTGAATGTGAAAATATTATACCATTAGAATTCTAAACATGCAGGTTCATTCGATAATCCATGTTGAGCAACATAAAGATAAGTGCATATGTCATAGGGGCTTGTAGACAATATCACAACTACCAATTACATAAAGAAGGAAATATTGTGCATCACAAATATCAAATATTCCTACACATATTGAAAAAAATTTGGTGCCCGGATAATCCATCATGTTATTATCAGATCACAACCCAACATACATAGAGTATCTCTTCCACATCATGAATTATATAGAATAATAATAAATAAGACACCTGCTATGGACTTTTAGACTTATGTGCTAGCATAATTAATTCCCCATAATTCATTACAATAACTTATTGTGACAGACTCTATGAATGTAATTGTGATATCCCGATGAAAAACTAAGAACAACAAGGAATCTAGAAACAATAGTCTACAACTCTCAATAATAGCATAATAACACAATATGTCATAATTAACTCATCAACTTAAAAACTAGTCAACCTTTTCCCATTACATATCCCATATTTATGGATTTTCCTCAGGTCCTTCTTGAATTCTTGAGTCAACTATTATCTTTTCTTGATTCCTCTTTTGCTCTGCATGCGCTCAAAGATTCTAGATCTTTCCACTTACTGGTCAAGCTGGCACATGAATTGTTTCTACTGTTGGCATGCTTGAAATTATATTTCCTCTCATTGCATATACTTTCCACTACTACTAGCCTTCCACTTCCCTACTACACTTTTATGTAAAATTTTGATACTTCTGAAAAAATGAATGTCCTCCAAAACAAAGGGCCCAACAGAACCAAACCACCATATTTGACTCGTCCTGAGTCAACCTTCCACTCTTTTGTTGTGGTCTCCTTCAAATCAAGGAACCAACTCTAGTACAATGGCAAGGGCCTACTCGGGGAAATTGTTGTAGTGTTCCACATGATATTTCCATTTACTTTATAAGATCATGGTTCCTGCAACAAAATCTTGAGCAACGATCACAGTGGGTTCCTCTGGATAACTAGCCAACAGAGTCGTCCACTTGGTGTTGACAATGTCATCAATATGTTGTAGTTGGACATACTCAACCTGCACATTAGGTCGGAAATAGTGGATCTCTTTCTTATCGGTGCAAGTAGATTCATCTAGGGCATTGAATATTTCATCCTCAATATGTATTGTTGTAAACTTTACTTCCTACTCAACTGGATTGATGATTGGTTGGGATTTCGCATTCATTTTGTTCTATTGAGTGCACAATTCCTCAATACGTTTTTTTCAATGTTCTATCAAACCAACCTAGTCATTGAACAGGCCAAAGAGATGATGACATTCCTTGGCCTGGGAAGCAAGGGGATTTCTAGTCTATGGAAATGTTGTGTCAAAATCGGTAAGGTTAGGTGGAATTTGAACTTGTGACACTTTCATAAACATGGGAAACTTGGGCCCGGAAATTCCTTCTATAGCGACAAAGGGGTCACTAGTTGCAATCCCCATAGTATCAAGGTTGGTTTAGCCAGGGGATGGTGGAGTGGTGAGTGGGGTATTGGTGGAGATACTAGGCTTTGGAGTGGTGATTTCTTCAATGATGGCGGTATAGTTCGACAAATTTGGGGGGTCATCACTGATGTGTATAATTGGGACATTAGAGATAATATGGGTAGTGGAACAAAGTCAGGAGGAAATGTTGTGGGTTGGAGGTGGAAGGGATGAAATATGAGTGGCCTCAGTGATGATGGAATTGTTCATGGGCTTAGAGGGAGAAACAATACGTTGCATCTTTGAAGGAAATATAGAAGTCATGACCTCGCAGAATTCCTTACCTAATATAGAAAATGTTACCAATAGATATTCTTAGATGAAGTAACCCACTTTATCATGTGTATCTGTGCAGGAATGTATCATTTATATGAGTAGATATTTACACCAATTTAATGTTGCAACATTCTCGTTGAACTCTTCTACAATGATATCAACAAGGGTAGACTCGTTTCTAGTGTAATTCTGCATTACTTTCTCGACAATAAGGTAGAAAGACATGTTGACTTGTTCATCCTTTATTGGTGCAATATATGCTCTGAGACTCCCCATTTGGTTCCATATATCTCATAGATACTCAACTACCCCTTCTTTTGGTTGTGTTTCCCTAAGCCCTGGAATATTTTTGTAACATCCTTCCCTTCCATAGGAAGGACTGTGAGATTATGTATATCCTCCACATGGATTGGGTAGGAATTATCTAACCATAAATCACTAGTGTGCACTCGGCTGATGAGGAAATTTGTGCACCAGGAAACTTCGATAGTAGTGCCAAAGACTAGTAGGTCATGAAGACACATCAACATGGAATCTTGCAATAGTATGAAATTGGGTTTCCACTGGCATCGAAATTCTCTGTCTGGAAGTGTGACACAATCCATAAATGAGTGGATGGACCATGTGTGGATATTTTTCAAACCATTGTAATAGACTGATGTTGGTAAAAAAATAACACAGATGGATAGGGTCATGGATGTGAGCTCACTTGTTGCTCAAGGGGCTCCAGAACTAAAGATGAAAGCAACTGGATGAAAACATAATAATTGTTGGGTCATCGAGAAATGGGGATTATATAAGAAACATGCAGGAAGTAACATGCTTGACATGCATTAAGAGTGACAATGTATAAATACTCAGCATAACGTCGGAGATGACCCATGAACATGGTGAAATTCAAGGGAAATTTGGGTAATTAAGACTGCAAATGGAAAACCAGTAACACGGTCGCAAGGAAATAAAAAAATTAATTGTCACACCAAAAATTGACCGGAAAAGGACTGACATGTGGTGAGTTTTAAATGATTTTGACTAGTAATGATAAGATAGTAGGAGATAAAGTACCAACGACATTTAACTTCCAAAATGACAGAGACAGAGAACAAAAGTTTAAAAAGGGAAACACTTAACATGGAAATATTTGATTTAGACCTCCCCAACCAAAAAGGTGATATTTGGGTTGCATGAATTTGAAATGACCAATGGAATTATAGGACCAATGATATCTAGAAACGTCACAATTTTATTGACGGAAATGGAAAAGAGAGACAAAATTGGAAATCCTACCTACAACACTCACTCCCAGAGACAAGAGCGTAACAAAATGTTATTTATGAAGAAAAAAGGTAGGGATTCAAGCATGTGCCATTCAAACATCATGGTTGAATAATTTTATCGAGTTGTACTAATATGACACCTCGATATTCATGTATTTATACAACTACAAATGGTCTCATCCAATGCATCTATAGCTTTCCTGGATGTTTTTGATACTTTCTGTCTTATAACAAGACTAGGTCACCTTGTGCAAATGACTTACATTTTATATTTCAGTCATGCCAAGTCTTATGTAAGGATTTCTCCATAGTTTTCTGAAAATAGAATAAGAACCTAGCCTCCTCAAGTTACATTAGATCCTCAATCCTTGAAGCAATGGATTCATCATCTATCATATTAGTATCTTGAGAAATGAATAAACTTCGGGTGAGAAACTCAACTGGCACTACTTCGTGTCTACCATATACTAGTTGAAATGGATTATACCTATTTAATCGCATCATGGTAGTCCTATAATCCCATAACACAGTTGGAACTCACTCATCCCAGTCATCCCTATTTGCAAAACTGACTTTAGTCTACCCCATGTCCAAGATTTTATTAAATTCTTCCATTGTTCTATTAGCTTGGAGATGGTAGGGACTGCTCTTATGATTCTAAATTAAAAATTCTCTTGTAAGGGTCGCGATAGACTTATTGATAAAATGAGCTCCTTTATCATTGCTCAAGCTCCGAGGAAAACCAAACCGAGTAATAATATTATGAAAAATACACCATGTTGATGTGGTTGTAGAGAAATATTGAAAAACTTCCGCTTCAACCCATCGAGTCAGGTAATCAATTGTGGTAATTATATTGTGGTAATTATGTATCTTTCCTTTGAATTCTTTGTAGGGGTATTTATGAGAACAATGAAATCGACAACCCATTTTTCAAAGTCTTTTAGTGCTCAAACATGGTGTAAAGGTAACTCATCACGATGAGAAGGATTCCCCACTACTTGACATACATCATAGGACCAAGCATATTCCTTAGAATATTTAAACATCGTAGGCCACCATAATCCTTCTTCTAATACCTTCTGAGAAGTTTCCTTACCTCCAACATGTCCTCCTACAACTCCACTGTGAAATCCCCATAGGATATAAATTATTTCATGGTCTAGTACACAAGGCCTCAAGATTATATCCAAGCCTAATTTGTACAAATGGGTTGTAATTAGTTGATAGTATGTTGCACGGACCGTTAGGTGCCTTTTCTGAGTTGCAAAATAACCCTTTGGCATAGTACCAGTGGTTAAGAATAATGGATTGTCTGACAGATAATCAGGAACAGATTGAATATTGAAAAGAGATGCATGAGGGAGATGATCATCTATAGCTCCATCACTTTCTCCTGATTCTAGTCTAGAAAAATGATTTGGACCCACATTTATTTCACCATACTTGAAAATGACCTCAAAATAAAACTCTTGAAATAATAACAACCATATGAAAATGAAACATTCTAACATAAGTTTGTTAATGAGATACTTGAAATAAGAGTGATCAGTAAAAAAATTAAAATGATCACCTAACAAATAATGTCTAAACTTTTGTAAACAATAAACCATTGCCAAACCTTCCCTTTCATTTGTAGTGTAGTTGCACTCAACTTGGGAAAGATTTATTCTCGAAAAATAGATATGATGATTGAGATTTCCTTCCTCTAGTTGTGTGAGAATAACACCTAACACAATTGAAGAGGCATCAATGTGCACATTAAACACAATTTTCCAATTAGGGTAAGTTAATATAGGTGAAATACTCAACTTTTCTTTTAGTAGGATGAACTCTTTATCACAGTCCCGAGTCCAAATAAATTCTTCAAAATTATTTAGTAGTTGTTCTAAAGGTGTTGTTATACTTGTGTAACTCACAATAAACCTACGATAGTATCTAGTATGGCCCAAAGTAGTTTTCAACTGTTTGACAGTGGTAGGAGGAGGCATATTGAGAACTACTGCAACTTTTGCAGGATCAACTAACACTCCTTCTCTACAAACTATATGTCCCATTAGATTCCCAAAGGGTACACAAAATATACATTTTCTCAGATTAAGGGAAATTCATAGTTGTATGTAGCAGTCCAACATCAACCTTATAGCTTGATGTGCTTCTTGAGTAAGTTATACATAGTCTAATCATCCAGGTATACCTCAAGAAAATTATGAATGAAGTCACGGAATGCTGCAATCACTATCCGAGAGAACACTGTTGGGGAATTCGTTATCCCAAAAGGAATAAAATTATAGGAAAATGATCCCCACTCAGTAGTGAAGGTAGTATTTTTCTTGTCTTCTTTAGAAACTCAAACCTAGTGGTATCTAGAAAAACCATCTATAAAATAATATGCTTCATTTCTCGCTACTTGATCCAGTACCTCATCACTAAAGGGGGTAGGAAAGGGATCATGTACATAGGCATCATTCAGGCTTTTGTAGTTGATGGAGAAGGAATTTTAGGGAGTTAAGCACAGAATGGGCCAAAGGGAACAACACATGCCAGAAAATAAGGAAGAACAAAACAACAAAGGGAAAATGAAGCATCACTGTGAGAAAGAAGGAAGTCAAAGAAATGATGAATACCAACCACACGAAAGGCAGTTAGAATGTGGGAAAGTGGAGTCAACTTAGGGTTAGTATTTTTTTCAATGTAAAGGTTTTTTACCCATTTTGGTAGTATAAATAGAAGATGTATGAGGTAGATTAAGGTATATGATCTTATCTTATCTTTTGGTTTCCTTGTTGAGAGAGAAAATTTATTGTTGAAGAACCTTTTTTGACTCCGAGGTTTTGTATTGTTGAGAGATGTGGAGCTTAGATGGAGTCAATGTTGAGATGTAACTAAGGGTCAGGTCACAATCTGTGGAGATTGGTGCGATGTTGGTCAGCCTCACATGTATTATTCTCAAACCATATGATGTAATGCGTGCAACGCTATTTTGATGAAGAATGAATAAAGCAAAAGATCTTTGTGGATGTAGCCCGGGGGGTGAACCATGGTAAAATCATGTGTTTCAATGTTTCTGAATTCTTTTTGTTGTTTCTGCAATTATAAATGAATGGTTAGATGAATGCATCTGTTAGGTTTTATTTTCTACACGCATTGAAATGAGTATGCATAATAGATGAGGTTGAATGAATAAAATAGTAAATCTGATGAATGTTATGGTAGAATAAATGTTAGATTAGAAAAATGGTAAAAGGAACATCCCCAACCCCTTACATGACTGCATACATCTATGTCCTGCAGTCACCCATAAACCATCTTGGGTGAGACTACATTGTGCACTCTATGTGTGGTGGGCCCTTTTGGTTTACCATAAGGGCCGATGGTGAAAATGGTTTTGTTGGAGAACTAAGGTACAAACCGGGTCAGCCAATACATCCAACAAATGGTTCTGTTGTCAGTTGAAACTCAGAAGGATAGCTTGGAAGGGGTTTGGTGAAGAACATGCAGTGGTATAAAGGGATTTCCAGGCCATGGAATCCTATGAAAAAAGAAATTGAAATATGGTTAGAGACAAAGTAGTTGGACTTTGCGCAGAAAGATAATAACAGTTCTAGGTACACACTATGCTAGTATCTACAGAGGTATGTGTTTATTGATTTGCATGAAGCATATTTCTATTATTTTCCAGAATTATTATAGGATTGGATATTGAAGTTGAAATATACCCATATGACTAATCAGATTAGGCTAGTAGAGTGGAGTGCTGAAAATATTACGTGATTGGAAAGGGTTAATAAAAAATTCACGTGCATAGTGGATTTATGGTTAGATAAAATTATTGTGGGGTTTATTATTGAGTTTTCAATAGATACAATGAAGTCATATACCATGGCAGAGCGTGATTTCTTAAAGGGACCTAGAGGGAGGTACATCATGTCACTTTACATGTCGATCAAGATCTTATTACATGATAAATGCGTGATGACCATGGAATCAAACAACTATATCACTTTGCATGCATGGGAGAATTGGGGGAAGCACTAAGTAATATCTGAGATGTGGAGAAGGCTCTGGAGAGTAGCTAGAAGTAGGAAGCAATGTACCCCATCATGATGGATGCTAAACAGACCATGGAAATCATAAGGAAAGCATGTGTGATGCGCAACGGACGACCCTACCAATATAAGATGAATAGTAAGAAGAGGGAAGTAGCTGAGCGAGAGGGCTTGGACAAAAATGAGGAAGAGGTATAGGATCTCCACACCATGGGAAACATTGAAGATATCGTGTGTGCCACATATGAGAGGAAAACCAGAGGTCATGGGTCTACTGCATAATAAGGCTCTCCATTCTAGATTTGAATTAGTGTGGAACCCACAACCCCATGTGCGACTAAGACATCTGAAAAAGAAAAACTAATGAACCAGAAAGTGAGTAGTGGTAAAATAAATTTTGCAGGATGTGGGTCTAGTAGCATAAGTGCAATTTCAGCAAGTCACAATCAAGTATCTACACCACGCAGAAGTGGTAGTTCAAACAATTTCACAATGTCAGGACAATATCCAACTATTAATTTATTAGAGTTTTGAGCTAACAGATCAGATGATACAGAAAAACATTTGTTCATATATGAGAATATATGGGAAGCAAAGCATATTACAGATGAAGATACAAAGGTTGCGCAATTGGAAATCACATTCAGAGACCACGCATTAGACTAGTACATGGGTCTCACAACAAATAATCCAATGAGAACACCTACAATTGTAGTAGAGGTGAAGAGGAAGTTAATAAATGAATTTCATAAACCAATCTCAGAAGACCAGTTTATGAATGAAATGATAGAGATCAAGCAGAAGCCAGGAGAATTAGGCTGGGAAGTGGACTAGAAGTTCAAGAGGCTAACAGGTAAGTTAAAGTACTCTATTATTGATACACAACATACAAATTTGTTTGTTAATTCTATGTTTCCACACTAAAAGTTTCCCTTGAGACAACATAAATTCCAAAGTTAGGTTGAGGCTCTACAGGAAACCTTACAGCTATAGGAAAACTAATACAAGCATATAGATCCATTTATGGAAGATTTGAAGCAAGATATGAAGAACTTAACATTCTAGTTGAATCAGAACAAAGGAAAGGAGAAAAGAGAAGATGTCAGGTGTACAATGTGTAGGATAAAGTCCATCAAAAGAATGAGTGTCCATTATTTGTGCCATATATTGGAGTGGGTATTCCAAACCCTTTAGCTTCAGGAGGACCATGGTGTGAGATTTGGAAAACACCCGAGAATGATCCCTAACACTGCCCCCTGATGCAAAAGTATAAGATAGTACCGAAGAGTACCTTTTGACTTTTGTAATTCAGTCCTACATGAAAACAATGATTGTAGAACCTTGTAGATGATGACATAAATGATTGCAAATACATTCAGGGTGAAGGCTGAACATGTAACCAGAAAATTTGTGCAGTAACCATAGTATAACAATGTGCAGTAGCCATAATGTAATTCCACGTAGCAGTATGCAGAACAACCACAGTATATTGCGCAACAATTTCAAGGGAAACAACAGTATAATCTTGCAAATAGTGTGCAGCACTACCATAGTACAATAATGTGTAGCCATAGTATAACCAAGGACCTCGGTATAATACGTCTCACAGAGATAATTAGAGAAACAGAGGAGGCTTTAGAGGAGGAGGTCGTGGTGGAAGAGGCTTTGGAGGAGATCAAGGACCAGTAGTGTGTCACAACTGTCACAAACCTGGGCACTATGCAAGCGACTGTCCACAACCACCCATGACATGTATGTATTTTCACGCAGTAGACCATGAAATAGAACATTGTCTGACATTATTGATAAAAATATAGGACAAGAGGAACTAGACCAATCAAAATGTAAAATGGATTGTTGTGGAAAACAAAGAAGAGGATGATAAGAATATAAACATAGTTACTAGAGGTGGATCCAAGAAAGGAGAAGATGCGTCCAAGAAGGATCAATATCAGTACCAGCGGGTCAAAAAGAACACAACGCCTGAGCATAAGTATGATGTGTGCAAAGAGAAGGAGATATTTAAAGAGGCTAGGAAGGAGATTCTGAAGGAAAAGATTATGTCTACGTCAGGGAAAAAGTCATTATATGATGTACCAATGTATGACATGCCTCCTTTGTTTGATCATACCAGTAAAGAGAAGCCTTCAGAGTAGGTAAGTAACTTAAGAAACTTTTTTGGATCTTGTGTAAAGTTTCTAAATGATAAAAATTAAATAAAAATATTGCAAAATTTGTTAGAAAAGTTTCATCATGGGGATGAAGGGGTAAAGACGGTGAATCGGGTCTGGAAGAAGAGAAGAACAAGTCGAGAATTCAGGCCGAATGCAAACATAGGAGATTTCAATATGGGGGATATTATACTAGACTTGGGATCTAAAGTCAATGTTCTACCAAAGAAAACTTGGGAAGCTATGGGAGAACCTCAGCTAGGGTATTCACCTATTCAGTTGAAGTTATAAAATCAACATAGAGTAGTGTCAATTGGAACATTGAAAGGAATTCCAGTAGATCTAGATGGTGTGCGCACCATGGTTTATTTTGAAGTCATTGACATAGTAGATAATAATTCACCATATCCAACTTTGTTAGGTCTAGATTAGGATTTTTATAACCGGGATATTATCAATCTAAAGACAAGGAAGATGATATTTGAATCAGGGGAGTACATAGTTATTACGCCATTGGATCACTTGGAAGGAGGAAGGTATGTGGAACCTTTGAAAGATACTATTATTATAGAATATGTGAATCAACTATATAGAAATACTGCACACAAAGAATATTATATCAACCCAACTATAGATGGCATGCTCAGTTGGAGGAGTATTAGTTCTTGTGCTTCAGACTCTAAAACATGATTGAAAAAATGACAATAGAGACTACATGAAATAACTACCATAATATGCACCAGAATGACACGCGTGCTAATATGGGTTGGTACAGAGGTAAGAGAACCTCCTAATTTTTATGGTTTGAATAACTTAGAAGAATTTTTAATGAAGTTTGAGGTATAGGTTATGGAAAATCAGAAATTACCAGCATTAGATATGTCTTCCAAATCCACACATGTAATATGGTGGGGTACGCATAAGAAGAAGATCAATAACTAGTTTCAGTGCAATAGGTTAGTGCACATTAGATTTCGTGCAGAATAGGAAAATATAACTTTGGAGAAATATGAGGGATTTTCACAACATCAAGAACATGTAGACAAGCGCATGGTTCAATGACTATTAGTACCACCAGAATAATGGCCACACCATTTTATTCAGACACTAGAAGGAATTTCAAATAATTGGTACATATAACAGGAATAATGCAGAGAAACTGTTAACTAGGAAGAGATATAACATAATTTTGTAGTTACATTTTACTTTGACCATGAAAGTCCAGAAATAGATATAGCATTTAAGGTGGTAAAAGACAACATATTTGAAGTAATTCCATCATATCAGAAGGATAATAAACATATAGTGAAACAACTGCTACACTGTTATCACATCGCAGAAGAAGAAGACCCAACAAAAGATAACCCATGCAATATCCAAATCCCATAAGTGGAAGGTGAAAGGGAAGTAAAATGTCCCAATATAAATTCATAATATTATGATGCACCATTAAATATCAAGAAGGTAAACATTGGAACTACAAAAAACCCAAAGATGGCCAGTATTGGAGATTATTGAGATAATCAGAGAGTAGAAAGGATCACAGAGTTACTGCTTGAATACAATGACTTATTTCCAGCAAAATTTTCAAAGATGAAGGGACTAGTGGGAGAGATAGGAGAGATGAATATCCCTTTGAATCCATAAGCCATACTTCTCAGACAAAGACCTTACAAATTGAATCCAATATACAAAGAGAAATTGAAGGCATAAATTTGCAAGATGTTAGAAGCAGGTGTCAAGAACCTGTGGAAAAATCAGAATGGATTAGCCTTATGGTGGTGCATGAAAAGAAGCAAGGAGAGATCAAGATTTGTGTAGATTTGAGAAAATTGAATGATGTTTGCCTACATGATCATTTTCCTATCCCATTTACAAATGAAGTTTTGGAGAATGTAGGTGGTCAATATTCATAGGTGGATTTCCAGGTTATCACTAGATCAGGATAGCACTAGAAGATAGGCATAAGACAACATTTGCTATAGAGTGGGGATAATTTCAGTATACAATTATGCCATTTGGATTGAAGAATGCACCAACCATTTTTTCAAGGGTAGTAGTAGCAAATTTAAAGGAATTTTTTCATAAGTTTTTAGAAGTTTACTTGGATGACTGGACAATTTTTAGTTTATTGAAGGACCATGTTGCAGTATTAAGACTGATGTTAGACAGATGCAGACAGTGTCAGATATCATTAAATAACAAGAAATTTATTTTTAGTGCACCTTTTGAGATTTTGTTAGGGAATGTGGTGTGTAAACAGGGTTTGTTGGTTGATCCTGCTAAAATTGTTGTCATAGTTAACTTACCACCACCGAAGTCAATGCACCAGTTGAAGAGTACACTTCATCATACATGATATTATAAGAAGTTCATAAGGAGATATTCATATATTGTTGTGCCAATGGAGAATTTGTTGAAGAAGGACACTAACTATCAGTGGAATGATGAATGCCAAAAAAAAATTGATATTTTGAAGGAGAAGATGGTTGTTGTGCCAATTTTAGTGTTCCCAGACTGGGAAAAAGAATTTCATGTGCATGTGGATGCATTTTCAATAGCATTATGAGCAGTATTAACCCAACTAGGAGAAGGTCATATAGATTACCCTATTTCATTTGCAAGCATAAAGTTATCTGATTCAGAACAAAACTACAACACTACATAAAGAGAAGGGCTAGCTATGGTGTACACTTTGCAGAAATACCGACATTACTTGTTTGGGAAACATTTCAAGATGTTCACAGATCATTTTTCTCTGAGATTCTTAGTCAATAAGCCAGTGTTAGGGGGGATGTTGGGTATCTGTTATATTCTTTGCATGATTAGTAGTGTCTGTGCGTTGCATCGGGCGTACAAGTTTAGGGGTAGTGCCCCCCAAAAAAATTGTTCCTCCGGAAACGTGTCACATATTTAGCTGGTTTTTTAGCACATGGTTTCTTTGCCGATGGTTTTCTATTTTTGGTTAAGGAATTAGGGTTGTTGACTAATCCAGGTCATTGGGTTAGGGTTTTGGATGCCATTGTCTCCTATATGTATATTGTATTGTAAACAATGTATCACAATGAATGAATATAGAATATGCTAGTTTTCTCGGTTTGGGTTTCGAGGGGAAATATCTGTGTGTATTGTTTGTATTTGATATTATATATTTTTTGTTCTTTTATTGAAAATTTGTTTGCAGTAAATATTGTACAAGGTTAAAATCTACATTTGGTATTAGAGCTTTGTTGGATTCAGGGGGATGCCTTTGCGGTCAAGGGTTTGGCTTGAGACTATGATAAGCCTTGTTATAGTGGGAGATATGTGGTATTGATTTTTTAGATGAAAAGAAATGGAAAGAAATTCGAAGATGGAGATCAAGAAGTTTAATGGGTAAACTTTTGAGCTGTGGAAGCTCAATATGGAAGATATGTTGGTGGACAAAGATTAGTGGATCATGGTAGATCTAGGTACTGCACCTATAGGAACTTCAGCAGATGTTGGCCCTTGGTTATGGAAGAAAGAGAATAATATAGAAGAAAAGGTGAAACGTGAACTGTGCGAAAGGAAGGTTGACTGAGATCAGGTCAGAGTGGTTAAAGAAACATAAAAGATGGAGATAAGTCTGAGAAAGAAAGTTGTTGGACAAGGAGATTGAGGAAGACATATCAGCAAGGAAGTTGGATCATGAACAACTCAGCAAGAAGAAAAATCCACCGGTAGATGCTTTGGAGAACCTTGCGAGAAGGAAGGAAAGACAGGCTGGAGAAGCCCTGAAAACGTGGGTCAAGTTGACCTAGGGTTTTAGACACCTAGGATTTTGGTATCTAGAGTTTTTACACCTAGGATTCGGCCTAAGGATGTCGGTGAGCTATTGTAATGTATAAATAAAGGTCAAGAGGACCCGGGATGGGTTAGAGACAGGGAGAGATTATGTATGAGGATTGATTGTTGTTGTTACTAAGAGAGAAGTTTGTCTTGTAAGATCTTCAGCTGGGTGCGAAGATAAACCCTACAGCTGGGTGTGTAGGGAAGGGAGATAGAGAGAAGAGAGAAAGAGAGATATTTTCAAGTTAAGAACATAGATAGAACTATAAGCTTTCACCGAATATATTATAAAGAACAGTTGTGTGGGCGTAGCCCTAGGGAGAGGGTGAACCGCGTATATCTTGTTGTTGTATGTGATTGATTCCATGTTCTTTACTTCTATTACTCTAAGGATGCATTAGTATGTTAGATCTGATATATAACTGTGCAAAGTAGGTTTATGCTTGGAAAGAATAATCTGATCTTTGTGTCTGGTTGCCTAGATTCCACTTGCATTTCCTCTGGTTGTAGAAACTTGTGTCCTGCAACGCCCTATTTCTACTTCGGGTGAGACTACATCTGCTTCACAGGTGTTGTCAAAAGGGTCAATAGTTGGGGCTTGTTGGTGTGCTATTAGAGCTAAACCTTGGGTCTGCCCTTGTCCCAACAACAGATGAATGGAAAAAGTTGGATCAGAAAGAAAAGAGCACAATTCGAATATGTCGCTCTGATTCTGTATTACTGAATGTGTCAGAGGAAGCTACAAGCAAGTATTTATGGGAAAATTTGGGAAGTTGTGTCAGTATAAGTCCCTAGTAAATAAACTATTCCTGAGAAAGAAGTTGTATAACCTGAGGATGAGATATGGAGAATCGGTGGCAGAGAATTTGAACGCCTTCAATATTGTGGTAAGTTTGTTAGTATATGTTGAGATTAAAATTTCAGATGAAGATAAATGTATCATTTTACTGTGTTCTTTACCAGACTCGTGGGATAGTCTGGTTCTGGCCATAGGTAGTAATGCAACTTCCTTGAATTTTGATGAAGTGGTCTCATCCTTGTTGTTGAAGGAGATGAGATGGAAGAATATAGAACGATAGAGAACAGACGCATTATTTTCAAGAGGATGTTCCCAGGAAAGAATAGATCTAAGTTCTAAAGTGGGAGATCTAAGTCTGAGGGTAGATATAAATCTCCCAAAACTTTTGTAAAGGTATGTTGGAGATGTGGAAAAGAAGGGCACTACAAGAAGCAGTGTAGATCCAAAGTTGAGAAAAAGAAGGGATATGAAGAATCTCCTTCTATAGAAGAAAATACCTCCAAGGAAGAAGGAGGGGATGTGTACTTGGATTCTTCAAGCACACATGTAGATCATGAGGTATGGTTGGTTGAATCTGGTGCATCCTTTCATATGAATCCCCACAAGGAGTGGTTCTATGAATATGAAAGGTATGATGGTGGTAATGTTTTCTTAGGTGATGATTCGGTAACCAGAATCATAGGATGAGGGAAATTCAAGTTGAGGCTCATAGATGGAAGGATTAGAACACTGCCTGGTGTTATGGAAATCCAAGGTTTTGCCATAAATTTGATTTTTGTAAGAAAAATGGATGATGCAGGGGTAAAAACAATATTTGAAAAGGAAACCTACAGGATGGTTCGAGGAGCAATAGTGTTACTGAAGGTGTAATATACTAGATATAAAAAGTATGTAGAACAGAAATAAAATGCTAGAAATGGAAGAATGATAACAATATAACCAGAATAATCACCACAATAACACTGAAATTATATAAGAATAAAAACATAAATAATACTTTGATTCTAAGAGAAATGTTCACAGGCCTCTTTGAGGGGGCAACCTCCAGTCGATAAAAGCTCTATTACAATAATCTCCAAGATAGGGTTCTTGTACCCTCGACTCGTATTTGTACTAAATATGTCTATCAAAAGAAGCATCTAGAGGAAGATCCTTCTAGAAGTGAAAGCTTCTATTAGGTCTTCTTACATTCGAATTATTATATTTTATTGCAATGCCTTATTAATATTGACCTTTATTACATCTGAATATATTTTTCTACTTATGTGCGGGTTAGGACCCTAACATGTCCTCCCCCTTAAAAACAACCTTTTCCTCAAGGCTTGAGATGTGGAAACTGCTGGAGAATGGTAACTGGTTCCCAAGTGGCATTTGCTGGAGTTGTATCTTTCCATTGGATTAACACTTCCTTGATGGTTATCTGATGTAGACGACGCTCACGTTAGTCCAAAACTGTGTGTGGTTGTAGCCAAATGGATCCTTCTTCGACTAATTCGGGAAGGTTGGTTTGAATTTGGCACTTAGTTTTGATCACCTTCTTTAAGCAGGAAATGTGAAAAATAGGATGTAGCTTTGAATGACTGGGAAAAGCTAACTGATAGGGAACTTGTCCCACATGCTTGAGAACTATATAAGTACCATACAATTTGGGTGATAACTTCTGACAATGCTCGACCTTGAGGGAATTCTTCTTGTAAGGTTGCAGGTGAAGAACCACCTAATCCCCTTCTTTAAATTGATGTTCAGAGTGACCTTGATCTACTTGTTGCTTCATGAGATTTTGTTCCATGACCAAAATCTCTTTGAGGGTACGGAGAATAGCCTCTCGAACTGTAAGTGTTTGGTCAACCGTCTGGACCTTCGAGACACCAAGTAAGTATGAGAGAACCGAAGGTGGCTTCTGTCCATATACTGCTTCAAAAGGAGTCATGCATGTAGTTGTATGGTATGAAGTGTTGTACCACCATTCATCTAGGGGTAACCATTGAGCCCACTGATTTTTCTTTTCCGAGGTAAAACACCTCAAATATGTTTCCAAACACTTGTTGACAACTTTTGTTTGACCATCAGTCTGGGGATGATAAGTTGTACTGAGATGCAATTGGGTGCCTTGTATCTTGAACAACTCTTACCAAAAATTGCTTGTGAAAGTGGGGTCGCGATAAAAAACAATAGAGTGTGGTATGCCATGGAGATTGAAGACTTGATCCATGAAAATTTGAGCCACTGTGGATGCCGTAAACGGGTGTTGAAGAATGAAAAAATGAGCATACTTGGAAAGGCGATCAACAACCACCATGATGATTGATTTATTTCCCGATTTGGGTAAGCCTCTAATAAAATCCATAGAGATGTCCTTCCAAATAGCAGGTGGAATTGGGAGTGGTTGTAGTGTGCCCGGATATTTGATTGTTTCTCCCTTGTTGCATTGAAAGACATCACATTCGGCGACAAAATTACGAATGTCCTACTTCATACCATCTGAGAAAAAAGAACGTTTGACCCTGTCATAGGTTTTGGTGAACCCGGAGTGCCCAGTTGTCAGTGTAACATGAAGCTCAGAAAGTATTGTGGATTTAAGCTTTGATTGTTTACTTAAATACAAAAGGCCTTTGTATCGAAGCTCATCATGGAGCCAAGAGTACCCTAGGGGAGTTGGAGCACTGGACTACAAATGTTGGATCAACTGCAAACTTTTGGGATCTTGTAGCTATTCTTGGTGAACATCTTGGAGCCAATCTGGTACAATGAAGGAAAGAGAAAAAAGGGATCCTTCATCTTCATATTTGCAGGAAAGTGCATCCGCAACCACATTTTCTTTTCCTTTCTTGTAAATGATCTCATAATCATAGCCAAGTAGCTTAGTTACCCATTTTTGTTTCTCTGAGGAGGAAATGCGTTGTTCCAAAAAATACTTGAGGCTTTGATGGTCTATCTTAATTTGGAAGCATTGCCCCAATAGATAAGGGCACCACAAATCAACGGTATGCAGAATAGCCAACATTTCCTTTTCATATATAGATTTGCCCAGATTTCTTTCAGATATTTTCTTGCTAGTAAAGCCCAAAGGTCGACCCTCTTGCATAAGGACAAAACCAATTCCTTTCCCTGAAGCATCACATTCCAAGACAAAGGTCTTTGTGAAAGCAAGAAGGGCTAGGACTAGAGTGGTGCACATGGCCATATTCAAGGTCTGAAAAGCTTGAGCAGAATTTGGAGTCCAAGTGAAAGAGTTCTTTTTTAGGAGAGCAATGAGAGGTGTTGCAATCTTTTCGTAATTCTTAACAAACTTGTGATAATAACCTGCTAAGCCTAGAAATCCACGCAAGATTTTGAGAGTCTTGGGGTGAGGCCAGTCTTGAATAGCTTCAATATTTTTAGGATCCACCATGACGTCATCCTTGCCAACCAGATGACCCAAGTACTCTACTTATGAGGCGCCAAAAGCACATTTATATTGTTTCAGGAAAAGTTGTTCCTAAGAGAGTAGATGGAGAACTCGACCCACATGAGCAAGATGTTATGTCCAAGTATTTCTATAGATGAGGATATAATCAAAGAAAACTAAGACAAAATGACAGAGAAAAGGATGGAAGACATGATTCATGAGGCTTTGGAAGGTGGAGGGGGCATTACACAAGCCAAAGGGCATGACCAAAAACTCATAGTGGCCCTCATGAATTCTAAAGGCAGTCTTGGGAATGTCTGACTCTTTCATATGTATCTGGTGGTAGCCCAAACAAAGATCAAGTTTAGTAAAGAATTGGGCGCCACTCGGTTCATCCAGGAGGTCATCAATGATAGGAATGGGGAATTTTTCTTTAATGGTAAGTTTGTTGAGGGCATGAAAATCAAGACACATTCGCCAACAACATTCTTTCTTTAGGACCATGACCATAGGAGAAGAGTAGGGGCTCGTACTAGGGCGGATAACGCATGCACTAAGGAGTTCCTGGACCATTTTCTCAATTTCATTTTTTTGGGAAAAGGGGTGACGATACAGACGGATATTGGGAGGAAGGCTTCTAGGTACAAAGGGAATGGAATGATCATGAACACCACGTGAAGGAGGGAGTCCCTAGGGAGTGGAAAAGACCACTTGATGTTTATAAAGGATGGCTTGGAAGTCTTGCAGCACCAAGGGTGTTTCTGTTGCTTGGATGGCATGGAGTTGAGCAATAACACTAGAATGACCCTTTTTGAGTAGCTTTTTCATGTGATGGGAATCAATGATATCAGGTGAACCGATGATCATGCCTTGGAACTTATATTGGTGGCCCTCCTGGTCAAATTGCATGGTTAATTCCTTAAAATCCATGAAAATGGGACCCAAAGTCCTTAGCCAGTCTACACCCAACACAATGTCACACCCTCCCATGTCTATAGAAAACATATGAGATTTCAGATGGTAGTCACCAATTTGGAGATGCACATTTTAACAACACCCTCCACATTTCATGAAGCCACCATTGGCAATCATGATTTGGAAATTATTGATGGCATGGATGTAGCAATGAGTTTCTTGAGCAACGCGGTGATGAATAAAATTATGGGTGCTGCCACTATCAACCAGAATGATGACCTTCCGATGCTTGATATAACTGATTAGCTTGAGGGTTTGGGGAGTGGAGAAGCTAGTGAGAGCATTGAGGGAAATGACTGGTTCTACTTCAGGAGGGTCTGAGGGAGGGGTTATGTCGGGGGTTTCAGGTGACTCAGACACAAGGGGAGTTTCAATATCCTCTTCCGAAATATCCTCGAAGATGGCCATAAGAAACTTTTGTTCCTTACACTTGTGGCCCGGAAAATATTTTTCATCACAATTATAACAAAGGCCTTTTAGTTGGCATTCAACCATTTCATCCCTAGCCAATTTTTGGATCTTTAGTGGAGTGAAGGGAGTAGTGGAATTTACTGTTTTAGGGAAAGGGATAAAGGAGGGTTTTCGGTTTTGAGAAGATACAACTTGTTATGCTTATTTCTCTCTTTTAGTAGCCTCCAACCAACTCTAAGGCTGAGCCATGAGGACATGGGCCTGAATCTCATCCTTGAGGCCATTGATAAAACATTCTCGAAAAAAGGCATCAGACATGCCCTCTATCTGAAAAGCCAAGCACTCAAAGGCAACTATAAAGTCTTCCACTATTCTTGATTGTTTCAACTTTGTCAAACGACCCAAATGGTTGGTGTGAGTGTCAAAGTGTTCATAAAGCTCTGCCACAAAGTTTGTCCAAGAAATATACCCTTGATGAGAATTTTTTCTCCATTGCCACCATTGCCAACGTTCTTGATCTAGATGGAGAACACCATACCGAAGTTTGGCCAAGTCATCTGTAATGCCATATATAGAGAAATAATGTTTCATTTGGGTTACCCAACCAGTGGGGTTTGAGCCATCAAATTTGGTCACATCCACCCACGGAAGGTGTAGGTCACGTTGAAAGTGATGGTTCTAAAAGTTATGGGAATGAGAGGAATGGTCACCTTCAGTATGTGGAGGTGAGGAAGAGGAAGGGTTATCTGTAGGGATATGCAGTTTGGTGCAGAGTTCCGAAAAGATAGATTCAAGATGGGTGGTGAGGTCTTGTTTGATTTCCTCCATTGAGGACTGCATCGTTGTATTGATGGTGGCAACATTGGCACTGAGTTGTTTTACTTCTTGTTGGGTCTCGATGAGACCAGATTGCAAGGTTTTGAAGAGAGCTTTCAATTCTTGGCTATAGGTATGGACCATGAGGATGGGGGAACTGAAAAGGGGTGGGTGGGGTAAAAAATTTTGCCAAAAAATGATATGTATGAATGTGATAAGGGCGAAGAGATGAATCCAATGGAATGGGTCTCAAATAATGGTGAAAAAATTTCCAGACTTGTTTTTTTTACACCTACGGAGTTATACTCTGGTCTGAAAAATACTGCAGAGAGGAAATGCCCAAATGCTTAACCAAAAATAAATGTGTATTTACTTGGCAACCCGAACATAGTTGCGCAGAAATAGATCTTGTCTGTTTTAATTTGTTTATGTTTCTGTCCCCAAGGGTTAGGTATTCAAGTGTTCTACAGACAAGGGTTTTCCCTGTGCTATAGCTCTCTGATATATGTGTGGGGTCCAACAGTAGTACTTGGCCCAATATCTCAGGGCACTAACTAAGGAGGATAGACCATACCCTTAGTCATACTACCCAACTACCCAGGTACTAGATAGTATCTTCCCAAGTGTTGTTTTCGGTGGCACTATAGCAGTCAAGGAGCCGATCGGTTTATCTAAAGAGGGCTTCAGGAAATCTAAGTGGATCCGTACACAGGTGTTGTCTGATGCGCTATCACTCGAAGGGGTACCAACATGGGTTACAAGGGTGGCCACCAGATGTGTGCTTAAGAACCACTTGTATTTCCTGCATGTATGAATCCCTCAACCGTGGGTTTATGCACGTAATGACAGATTTTTGTGGCTTAAGGATGCTGGAATACGTCTCTACCCTGAAAAAAAAATTACCCACAATTTCTACCAAGGAAAGTGCTCTGATACCACTTGTAATATACCATATATAAAAAGTATGCAAAACATAAATAAAATGGTAGTAATGGCATAATAACAGCAATATAACCAGAATAATCACCACAATAACACTGAAATGATATAAGAATAACAACAGAAATAACACTTTGATTCTCTGAGAAATTTTCATGGGCCTCTTCGAGGGGGGCAACCTCTAGTCGAGCAAAACTCTATTACAATAATCTCCAATCTAGGGTTCTCATACCCTCGACTCCTATTTATACTAAATATGTCTATCAAAAGAAGCATCTAGAGAAAGATCCTTCTAGAAGTGGAAGCTTCTATTAGTTCTTCTTACATTCGACTTATTCTTTTTTATTGAAAGGCCTTATTAATATTGACCTTTATTACATCTCAATATATTGTTCTACCTAAGTGTGGGTTAGGACCCTAATAGAAGGGAGTTCTATAGCAACTTTTATGTTACCTTACTTCGCGGAAATATAACACTCACTCTCAGATTATAAAAAAACATGCATTTAAGCAGTGAAACACATTTAGAGCTCGGAGTAAGTCTAAAAATTACTTCTATCATAATTTTAAACATGGCATTAGCATTAATTCATATGCACAACAGAATACATGATAATTATAAATACACATACATGCAGAAAACATAAATTAAAACATCATCTGGTACTTATATTGGAAACAATAGTAGTTCCACCAACTAGGTGCAGGCCTTCCACAAACCTCCCAGCCTTAGACCACATTGCTCATCAACTCAACAGTGGGTCACCCCCGAGCTCGGACTAAGATCTCCCAGTCACAAGGAAGGAATTCTCTCCCAGGAACCACTCATACTCACTGCCCACATACTCTCCTTCCCCACATGCATGTTCCACCATAGGAGTATACACCTTCCCTGTCACCTAGACAGTCCTTCGGCTACTAACCTCCTTTGCCTTGAGTTTCAGCAACAGACTAGACCGGAAGTCTCCGAGCTCTGTGGCAGCTACACGGTTCCTTCTAGGAGTTCTCTCCTTCCTCTGCGCACTCTCTCACCTGCAAAGAATCACTCACAGGCCAACAACCTATTCTTCCAACCTCAATCACCTCTCTCACCTAGAGAGAGTGTTGTACAACTAGCTAACAAGCCCCACGCAGTCTAGCACTACGTGGCCACAACAATCAATGGGGAAAATAGAAACGGGCTTTCCAATAGGTTCAACAATGGTGGATGGTCTCTCGGATATGGCTTCCGACAAGACTCCACACATAGGCTCGATGCTCAGACAAAGGATGCTTTGGATTTTCAGAAATTAACACCAGTTATTCCAAATCAAGACACAGACTTTTCTTGTTCAGAGGGTGTACCAGGGTATTCTTGCAGAGGTTGGACCCATCATACTGTTCAGAAGATCGGATCGATTGGAGGAGAACCCCCATCGTGACTCATCTTAGCCATTTATTTGCATGGGCCAGGGTTGACATTTGTCACCCATGCAACTGCATGCGTTCCTTCAACATGCGTTCCTTCCATTTGGAAGTTGCTTGTCCTTCCAAAAGAACTTAGGATAAGACATATTAATCACATGTCTTTTGGAATAATATTAAATTATTATTCCCAAGGCTTAATCCCCCTAGGCTTAACACTTAGCCCCTTTTCCCACCTTCCATCCCCTAATCCCTTTCCCTCTCTATGGATGCTTAGTCCCCCATCACTCATTCATCGTTTCGTCCTGCAATCGACAGTGTTTATATTTTATTAATGTGTTGCATACATACAGGTACAAAATTAGGCCCTTGGACTACAACCCTTAGGCTCTCTGGCCTAACAATCACATAAGCCCACCAGCTTATACAAACTTGGCTCACCAGCCTATAACACATATTTACAATTCATTTCATAAACCATATTTACAAAGGTCTCATCCTTGGGGACACTACAATCCCCCTCCCCTTATTTTTTCACTGCCCTCAGTGTAGCCTTACACTGTCTCTGCAAGCTTTTCAAAATTTTCAAAAAGATGCGGGTACTCTGCCCACATAACATCTTCATGCTCCCATGTTGCCCAACTACTACTCTGTCAGCTGGATTATCCTAGCTCACTGGAGTGTTGCACTTTCTTCCATAAAGTGCTTCAAATGGGCTCATCTTCAACAATTCGTGATACCCATTATTGTTGTCGAATTCTACCAAATACAGGTAGTCTTCACATATTGATGGTTTATCCATCACATACATTCTTAGCATGTCTTCTATTACGTTGTTCACCCTTTCTGTCTATCCATCAGACTCGGGATGATATGTTGCACTAAAGTTCAAATTCATTCTGAATCCTTTGAACAGTCCTTTCTAGAAATTTGAGGTGAATTTCAAGTCCCTATCGGACACAATCGTCTTAGGAATTCCGTGCAAGTGTGCCACTTCTTTTAAGAAGATATCAGCAACATTTGTTGCCTTGTGAGTGGTTTTCAGTGGAATAAAATGGATAGCTTTTGTAAGCGTGTCGACCACCACCATGATTGAATCATGTTGCTTGCTTGTTCTGGGTAATCCCATAATAATATCCATTATCACCACTTCCCATTTCCACTCAAGAATGGGTAAAGGCTGCAGCAACCCTGCTGGGTTCCTATGCTCAGCCTTAACTTTCTGGCACTCCATACATCTGGCAATGTATTCAACGATTTCTTTCTTCCTACCCGGCCAAAAGTAATGGTTTTTTACTACTACCACGGTCTTTTGATATCCAGGATGTCCAGCATAAGCCACATTATGCATTTCTTTTAGAATTGCCAGCTTCAATTCTCGGACATTGGGTACATACACTCTATTTTTATACAGAAGTAAGCCATAAGTTCTCAAGGTGTAACTTCCCTGGGTCTGTGGTCTCTCATGCTGTTGTAGCTTTGCTACCTGACCTTTGTACTGCAAATCAACATTTGAAGCTTAAAAAATTATGTCCTTAATCTCAGTCATGTACATGCTAATGGTTGTAGCATGTAATTCATGCACTTTTATGTTGAGTGCATCAACCACCTTATTTTCTTTCCCTTTGATATGCTTGATATCAAAGTCATATTCGCACAGAAACTCTAGCCATCTGGTTTTCCTGGCATTTAAAGTCGGCGTATCAAATAAATACTTCAGACCGTTGTGGTCTATTTTCAATTCGAATCTCCTTCCCATGAGGTAATGTCTCCATTTCCTTAGAGCGTGGATGATTGTTGCTAGCTCCAAATCGTGAGTGGCATAATTCCTTTCATGCTCTTTCATCTTCCTGGACTCATAACTGATTACAAATCCCTCTTGGCTAAGAACTCCTCCCAACGCCTCCTTACACACATCTATGCACACCATGAAATCCATATTTGGATTTGCAATCCTTCGGATTGGATCACTAGTTAACAGCTGCTTCAATCGCTAGAAACTGTTCTCACAATCTTTATTCCACTGAAACTTCTTCTCCTTCCTTTGGAAGGAAGTAATAGGGTGAGCTAACTTTGAGAACCATGCTATAAAACTTCTATAATAGCCTTCCAGACCCATAAAAGATTTAACTTCCGCCACATTCCTTGGCACTGACCATTCTCAGATGGCCTCAACCTTTTCAGGATCCACAACGATCCCTTCTTCTGAAATAATATGTCCCAAGTAATGGATCTACCTTTGATAAAATGAGGATTTTCTCAGCTTGGCATATAGATGGTGTTCTCTCAACACTTGCAAAACCATTCTCAAGTGTTGTTCATGTTCTTCCTCTGACTTGGAATACACGAAGATGTCATCCAGGATGCTTATGATAAACTTGTCTAAATAGTCCCTGAATACACCATTCATTAAGCACATGAAAACAACAGGTGCATTTGTCAGTCCAAATGGCACCACTGTGAATTCATAATGACCATACCTTGTTCTAAAGGTGGTCTTGTTGATGTCCTCATCCTTTATTCTTACCTGGTGATATC
>ML857135.1:27286-38358 GCA_009831015.1 Picea engelmannii | reverse complement strand
TTTCCCTAGGAAGGATTTTCACTCCAATCATCTGAATGCGCAAAGGTAGCAGTAAACCGATAAACCTGTGAATGAAGAAGTTTGGGGACAACTCCCACGAGCAATTAAAGTGCTAGGAATGTGGAGAGCCTCATCTAAGGAGGAATTGTTCACATTTAATTTCAGCAAACAGAACTGTTGTTCACAATTTGCAGGAAGCCTCGACAGTGGGAGAGGTGGGCAGAAGCCTGCATCAGATAAATGAAGCCATAGATGGTCGACAAGTTGACCACTAGTCCTCAGTGGTAGAGATCGAAAGTAAAATCAATGACAATCGAATTTCTATTTTAATTGACCCTGGAGCTACGTTAAGTTATATTACTCCGAATGTAGTAGAGTCTAATAAACTTAAGAAATTGAAGCACACAAAATCATGGCTTGTACAACTAGCACTGGGTACTAAAAGGAAAGTAGTTGACTTTATTTATGATTTTGAGTTCATCTTAGATGGTCAAAAAATAAGGACCAATCTAAACATCCTACCACTAGGATCTTATGATATGATTATTGAGATGGATTAGTTGAAACAACACAAAGCAATACTAGACTGTTATACAAAGATACTTAGTTATAAAGATGATTTTGGCACTGCTAGAACAACCCAATGCATACATAAACCTATATCAGTCAGACAAGTTTCAACGATGCAACTGAAGAAATGTATATTGTAAATGGACGTTGAGTGGATTGCTCTCGTCCATTAGTAGATAAACGACATTTAAGGTAGTTAATGTAAAGTAGATAGAATTTAATTCTAGACTAGACAGTTTGAGAGCGCAAGAGGGAAATGGGATATAGAGACCCTCATTGTGCATTTGTAACATTATTGAAGCAGGAGAAGAGCAAGAGCATGCAGAGAGCTGTGTAAGAACACCCATGTACAAACAATTGAATTAATAGAAAGCTTTAATTCAATTTCATGGTTTTGTGTCTGTTCTCTGTATATTGATGTTGAAATGCGCATGAATGTTTTCCTCATGTTTACATTTGCTTTATATGTTGTGTATGTGATTTCATGGTTGAGTTGAAGTCTGAGAGGGTGAAGGAGTGAGTTTCAATTGTTTCTCTATTTGAGCCAGAGAATTCCTGCAAGGAGTGCAGTTAAAGTGTCCGCAAGGAGTGCGTTGACAGAGGGTTCAGATAGAGATAGATTTTGTTCTTATTCACCCAGAAGTGCAGTTGAGCACAGGAGCCGTGCAAGGAGTGCGTAGGATAAGAGAAGTCTTAGAGTTGCGAATCTGAGCAGAGAGTTGAAGGACTGCTACTGCAAGTGTGCGTAGAGTCGAAGTGTTCAAATACTTGGAAGTATTTGAAGGTTGCAGCAAGGAGTGAGAGCAAGGAGTTTCTTTCTGAGAACTTAAAACCATGGGAAAATCTTAGGAAGGATAGGCCTTTGAGTTTGTTGAAGAACAACGTAGACAATTTGTGCCTTGAAGGTTCAAGAGGCATCTTAAGTTTGCGAGTAGGCAGACGAGTTCTGTGGAGCTACACTTGGTCATTTCGCAGAATTCATCCGAAAGGAACGGACGGTCGGTATTCTTCGTGGGGAATACATGAATCTCCGTGAGTCGTTAGATATTGTGGATGTGCAGGGGAGATACAACAGAGTATTCCCAAAGGTTTAAGCTCAGGACAGATAGAGCTGTTGATCCAAGCCAGCCAGGACCGTTGGATTATTCGCGAAATCGCCTATCGGGATTTCGTGAGAGAAGAGTCGAAGATTTGGTAACGGGAATCGCGATATTGCGATATGTGATATCCCAACGGCTACGTAAATAGTGTGATCCATAGCTAAGTTGGCGAGTGGAGGACAGGTGGCACAAGCTATCGTAGTTTCATGGTGAGAAGGCCTGAAACATTAACATCAGGATTCGCGATACGGCGAACCCCGAAATGTCGATGGAGTGAAACGGAAAATGAAGGGTCAACTTGCATGTGTGTCGGAGTTTCGATGCATCAGACATCGGGAGTTGGGGATACAAGTTGTTTGATATTGCGAGTAGCGAAATCGCGACAAGGAAAGTTCCAACAAGGTTAAGGATGGGTCAACGTTGACTAGTGATCGGGTTTCGGAGATCTAAGACACCAGCGCTCGACCACTAACCTCGTAATACCACGAAGTCTGATTCCCTAATAAGTAAATAGAGCGGATCACATGAAGAGTTCTGTGGGTGCATATTTCTCGATAGGGAAATAGAGGAACGTGAGAGTTCTTCAGGCCATGTGGGAAGAGGAGATCCTGTGAGCGGGCGTGCCTGCGGGTGCGGCTGCGTCAAGTTTGGTATCATAGCACAGAAAGGTTCTTTTCTTTCTGTAGCAGAGAAAGAGAATTTGCCATGCCACTGAGGAGAGATAGACAGTCACCCAACCCAGAGGATAGGGAAATGCCATGATGAAGAGGCAGGAAGATGGCAGATCCAGCCATAGAGAGACAACTGGGTGATCTCTGAGCAAGACTCGAAGGCATGGAGACAACGCAAAGATACACAACCAGTGCAGGGGATCTGAGTGATTCCAAAGATGAAGCTGAGGTTGAACGAGAAGAACAAGTTGCAGCCGAAGATGCATCAAACAAGCATTTGATCAGATCTATTGCTAGGATGGGTGCAAGAGGAAAGATGGACATTCCAGTTTACGAGGGAAAATTGGATGCAAAAGAGCTTCTAGACTGGATTAGAGCTCTTGACACATACTTCGACTATGAAGATGTTGAGGAAGATAAGAAGGTCAAGCATGTTGTTACACGCTTGAAAGGACATGCAACATTGTGGTGGGATGAACTACAAGCTGACAGACGCTGCAAGGGCAAGCAGAAGATCAAGAGCTGGGATAGGATGATCACGAAGATGAAAGCGAAATTCATCCCCAGGGTTTACCAGATTTCTCCACTCAGGAGAATGTAGAACCTAAGACAGAAGCTGATGACAGTAAAAGGATATACTAAGGAGTTCTATAAACTGAACATCAGGGCGGGTCATCGGGAGAGCGATGATGAGAAAGTTTCCAGATACATGAATGGCCTGAGATATGATATCCAGGATGAGATGAGCATGGTAACCATTCAAATGGTGGAAGGTGCTTATCAGATGGCTTTGAAAGAAGAAGAGAAGCTAAGCCGAAAGCAGAGTCAAATGGGTCGAGGTAGAAGTCAACCCAGAGGCAAGTCAGTTACCCAGGATAAATACCAGAAGCCCAGGGAGGAATGGAAGAAACCTCAGACTCGAACAGAGAGAGGTGGAACCTCACAGAGAGGACAACATACTGAGAAAAGAGGAGGATATGCTGACAATAATACTTTTCCTCGTACTAGAGGCAAAGGAAGAGGAAGAGGTGGACTAATCACATGCTTCACAAGTGGGAAGAATGGGCACAAGTCTTACGAGTGTCTAGAGAAAAAGAAGGAAATTGGAGAAGCTCACATCACCGAAGTGTAGAGGCGAGATGTTGAGGCAGAAGATGCTAAAGGTGGAAGATCGTTGATGATGCAAAAAGTCCTTTTGACACCTGAGAAGGAGGTGGAAAGTTCAGTCCAAAGGACCAGAATTTTCAGGAATGCTTGCAAGACCAAGGACAGGGTATGCAAGGTCATTGTAGATAGTGGTAGCATGGATAATCTCGTATCTACAGAGATGGTAGAGAAGATGGAGCTGGAGATGACTGATCATCCAAGCCCATGTAGAGTTTCATGGCTACAAAAAGGACACCAGGTAACTGTTACTAAACAATGCTTGGTTGAATTCAAGATAGGAGGATATAATGATAAGATCTTAAGTGATGTCATTCCCATGGATGTTTGTCATCTATTGCTGGGTAGACCATGGCAATATGACAGGAATGTGATTCATGATGGGAGAATGAACACATACACCCTAGAGAAGAATGGGAGGACAAACATGTTGCTTCCAATTAAGGATAAGGAGGTGAAGCCGGAAGTAAGCAACACAGTACTTCTCATGAGTGGGAAGGAACTTCTTACCGAGGTTAAGAAGAAGGAGGATCCACAGTTCATTATGGTCAGAAAGCCGAGGATTGTTCTGACTAGCACAAGAGTGGATGATTTGCCAGAGGAGGTTCAAGAACTGCTGGAAGAGTTCGTTGACATCATAGTGGATGAACTACCTCATTTGTTGCCACCAATGAGGAGTGTGAGTCATCATATTGACCTCATACCGGGAGCCAGTTTTCCAAATAAATCCACGTACATATTGACACCATAGGAGAATGAAGAAGTTAAAAGGCAAGTCCAGGATTTGTTGGACAAAGGATTAGTGAGAGAAATCTTGAGTCCATGTGTTGTTCCAACAGTACTCAGTTCGAAGAAAGACGGAGGCTGGAGGATGTGTACTGACTCGAGGGAGATTAACAAGATAACCATCAGGTACAGATTTCCATTGCCGAGGATGGATGATCTGATGGATTTCTTAAGTGGAGAAAAATACTTTTTAAAGATTGATTTGAAAAGCGGTTATCACCAGATTCGCATGAGAGAAGATGATGAATGGAAGACAGCATTCAAAACAAATGAGGGTTTGTATGAATGGCTCGTTATGCCATTTGGATTAACAAATACACCGAGTAACTTCATGAGGTTGATGAACGAAGTCCTGAGGGAGTTCATCAGAAATTTTTTCATAGTGTATTTCGATGACATACTGGTTTTCAGTAAATCAGTGGCAGACCATATGAAGCATTTGGCTACAGTGATGCAGAAATTGTAGCACGAGAAGCTGTTAATAAATATGAAGAAATCCTCATTCATGAAGACAGAACTCATTTACTTGGGATTTTTTATTTCATAAAATGAGTTGAGGATGGATCCAGATAAGGTGGAGGTGATCAAGAATTGGCCATCACCGAAGAACATATTTGAGGTGAGAATTTTTCATGGATTGGCTAGTTTCTACCGAAAGTTCATTAGGAATTTCAGTCGAATTAGCGCAACAATGATGGATACAGTGAAGAAAAGAAGCAAATATTTTCACTGGACTGATGAGGCTGAGAAGAGCTTCAAATTGTTGAAGAGGAAGATTACGAAACAACCAGTTTTGGTGTTGCCAGATTTCCAAAAGACATTTCAGGTGAAATGTGATGCAAGTGGATTTGCAATAGGGGCAGTCTTCAGTCAAGAAGACAGGCCGATAGCATATTTCAACGAGAAGCTGAATGAGGCAAAATTGAAATACTCCACGTATGATAAGGAGTTTTATGCTATCATACAGGCATTGAAGAAATGGAGGCATTACTTGATACCCAAAGAATTTGTTTTGTACAGTGACAATCATGCACTGCAGTTTGTGACTCAATAGGAAAAGTTGAATCAGAAACATGTCAAATGGGTTGAGTATATGAAGAATTTCACTTTTGTGATAAAACATATTTCTGGTACTGCTAACAAAGTTGTTGATGCTTTGAGCAGGAAGTGTTTGCTGTTGCAGGAATTCAAAGTCAAAACATTGGGTTTTGATGATCTCAGGAACATGTACGCAGAAGATCCAAATTTCAAGGAGGCATATGAAGCAACTGAGAATCCAGTTCTCAGAGATAGAAGCCAGTGGGCCGAGTACATGATCTAGGAAGGATTGTTGTTCAGAGGCAATCAACTCTGTATTCTGAAATGCTCCATGAGGGAGAATTTGTTGAAGGAGAAACACAGTGGAGGATTGGTCGGACATTTCGGTCATGAAAAAATGTTCGCAAACCTGAGTGAATCATAGTTTTGGCCAGGGATGCGATCAGAGGTCAAGAGATTTGTGGAAAGATGCAGAATTTGCCAGCATTCGAAGGGAAGAAAGAAGAATGCAGGATTCTACCAACCATTGCCCATACCAGAGAGGCCGTGGGATGCCATTAGCATGGATTTCGTATTAGGGTTGCCAAGAACACAAAGAGGTGTTGATTCAATATTAGTGGTGGTGGATAGATTTTCCAAAATGGCACACTTCATCCAATGCCAGAAGACTAGGGATGCAACTCACATTTCTAACCTGTTTTTCAAAGAGGTCATTCAACTTCATGGATTACCGAGAAGCATAGTTTCGGACAGAGACACAAAATTCATAGGGCATTTTTGGAGGACCTTTTGGAAGAAGCTGGGAACTAACTTGGTATTTAGTTCGGCCTATCATCCTTAGACAGATGGACAGACAAAATTAGTAAACAAAAGTCTGGGAGACTTGTTGAGAAGCTTGGTGACAGAGCACGACAGCCGGTGGGACCACATATTACCACAGGCAGAGTTTGCGTATAATGACTCAGTGAACAGAAGTACAGGACAAAGTCCATTTCTGGTTGTCTATGGCATACAACTAAGGGGAATTTTTGAATTGAGGGATTCATAAAAGACTGTGACTAAGAGAGCTAGTGCAGAAGAATTCATTGAGGCAATGAAAGAACTTCACTACTAGGTGAAGGAGCGGTTGTAGAAATCAAGTCAGAAATATAAGCGCAGAGAAGATCAGCATAAGAGACAACTTCAGTTTGAATTTGGTGATCTAGTTGTGGTACATTTGAGAAAGGAAAGGTTCCCAAGAGGAACATACAATAAATTGAAGATGAAGAAAATCGGACCATGCAAGGTCTTGAGAAAATTTGGGACAAATGCTTATGAGATTGAATTACCCGATGGGATCGGAATTTCTCCGATATTCAATGTCTCATATTTGTACCCATATAGAGCTGAAGAACCAGAGACTGGAACTGAGCAGCCAGTAATCCAATGGATGAAGCAAATGCTAGTTGTAGAGAAGTCGTAGATAGAATGCATACTGGAAAAGAGAGTAAGCAAAAGGACCAGGCGAAAGCAATACTTTGAGTATCTGGTCAAATGGAAGAACCATCCAGTTGAAGATGCTAGCTGGGAAGGTGAAGCAGAGATTCTGAAGCATGGATAGACCGTGCAGGAGCTCATGGACAAGAGCCCATGAAAGTTTTCAAGTGAGGGAGTATGATGTACGAGCATCTCCCACCTCAAGTGAGCCAGCGCGGAATGCAAGTGGACAGCTAGACAAGCCAGCACAAATTTTGAAAACACTTTGGAAAGTTGTTGCATAAACATTAATGTGGAAATTTAATGAAGTGCACTTTGTATATTGTAAATGGACCTTGAGCGAATTGCTCTCGTCCTTTAGTAGATAGACGACATTTAAGGTAGTTAACGTAGTGTAGATAGAATTTAATTCTAGACTAGACAGTTTGAGAGCGCAAGAGGGAAACGGGATATAGACACCCTCATTGTGCATTTGTAACATTATTGAAGCAGGAGAAGAGAAAGAGCATGCAAAGAGCTGTGTAAGAACACCCATGTATAGACAATTGAATTAATAGAAAGCTTTAATTCAAATTCATGGTTTTTTGTTTGTCCTCTGTATATAGATGTTGATATGCTCATGAATGTTTGCTTCCTGTTTACATTTGCTTTATATGCTGTGTATGTGATTTCATGGTTGAGTTGAAGTCTGAGAGGGTGAAGGAGTGAGTTTCAATTGTTTCTCTATTTGAGCCAGAGAATTCCTGCAAGGAGTGCAGTTAAAGTGTCTGCAAGGAGTGCATTGACAGAGGGTTCAGATAGAGATAGCTTTTGTTCTCATTCAACCAGAAGTGTAGTTGAGCACAAGATCCATGCAAGGAGTGTGTAGGCTAAGAGAAGTCTCAGAGTTGCGAATATGAGTAGAGAGTTGAAGGACTGCTGCTGCAGGTGTGTGCAAAGTCGAAGTGTTCAAATACCTAGAAGTATTTGAAGGTTGCCGCAAGGAGTGCGAGCAAGGAGTTTCTTTCTGAGAACTTAAAACTGTGGGAAAAGCTCAGGAAGGATAGGCCTTTGAGTTTGTTGAAGAACAATGAAGACAAGTTGTGCCTTGAAGGTTCAAGAAGCATCGTAAGTTTGCGAGCAGGTGGACGAGTTCCGTGGAGCTACACTTGGTCATTTCGCAGAATTCATCCGGAAGGAACGGACGGTCAGTATTCTCCGAGGGGAATCCGTGAATCTCCGTGAGTTGTTAGATCTCATGGATGTGTAGGGGAGATACAATGGAGTATTCCCAAAGGTTTACTCTCAGGATGGATAGAGCCATTGATCCAAGCCAGCCAGGATCGTTGGATTATTCACAAAATCGCCTATCGGTATTTCATGAGAGAAGAGTCGAAGATTTGGTAACGGGAATCACGATATTGCGATACGCGATATCCCGATGGCTACGTAAATAGTGTGGGCCACAATTGATTCAGCGAGTGGAGGACAGGTGGCACAAGCTATCGAAGTTTCGTGGCAAGAAGGCCCGAAACATTGACAGCAGGATTCGCGATACCGTGAACCCCAAAATTTCAATGGAGTGAAATGACAATTGAAGGGTCAACTTGCACGTGTGTCAGAGTTTTGGAACATCGAACATTGGGAGTCAGGGATACAAGTTGTTTGATATCGCGAGTAGCGAAATCGTGACAAGGAAACTTCTGACAAGGTTAAGGATGGGTCAATGTTGACTGGTGATCGGGTTTTAGAGATCTAAGACACCAGCGCTCGACCACTGACCTCGTGATACCGCGAAGTCCGATTCCTTGATAAGTAAATAGAGGGGATCACGTGAAGAGTTCTATGGGTGCAAATTTCCCGATAGGGAAATAGAGGAATGTGAGAGTTCTTCGGGCCGTGTGGAAAGAGGAGATCCTGTGAGCGGGCGTGCCTACGAGTGCAGCTACATCATATAAGAAAGGGATGTCAAGTTTATGCCATCCAAGTGACGAATTTATTAGAAAAATAAGATAAGCCAGGGCTAGAAGACTTTGTTGTCCTACGCGAATTCAGATACATGTTTGTGGATGAGATACCAGAATTACATCCTAGAAGGAAAATAGACTTCTCCATAGACCTAATGCCCGGTTCAACCCCTATCTCAAAATCACCTTACCAAATGAGTCTACCATAACTGACATAATTAAAAATACAATTACAAGAATTATTGGACAAAGAGTATATCAGACCGAGTGTTTCCCCATGGGGAGCATCAATCCTCTTTATAAAAAAGAAAGATGGTACTCTAACACTATGTATCGATTATAGACAACTGAACAAAATGACTATTAAGAACAAATACCCCTTACCAAGGATAAATGATCTGTTCAATCAAGTGGGTGGGGCCAAGATCTTTTCAAAGTTGGATTTACAATCCGGTTATCATCAAGTTAGGATAAAAGATGAGGACATAAACAAAACAACTTTTCGGACAAGATATGGACACAACAAATTCATAGTCATAACTTTCAGACTAACTAACGCACCAGCCATGTTTATGTGCCCGATGAACAACATTTTCAGTCAATACTTAGACAAGTTCATGGTAGTATTTATCGACGATATTTTGGTCTATTAAAAAATGGACGAAGAACATGGTGAACACGTAAGGATAGTGCTACAAACGTTGAGAAAAAACAAATTGTACGCCAAATTTGACAAGTGTGACTTTTATCAAAAACAAATACAATATCTAGGACATGTAATTTCAGCAGAAGGCATTGTCGTAGATCCGGAGAAGACAACAGCCATTATGGAATGGCCAGTACCTAAGGATGTAGTAGATATTTAGTCATTCATGGGAATCACCGGATATTACCATAGGTTTATAGAAGGATTTTCCAAGATAGCCTACCCTATCACATCATTACAAAAGAAGGGAACCAAGTTTAACTGGTCAGAGAAGTGTCAAGACAGTTTTAACAAGATGAAGGAATTATTGACAACTACACCCATTCTGAAGGTAGCAAACCCAGATAAAGACTTCACCATATGTGTTGATGCAAGTAAAGAAGGACTAGGTGGTGTCCTAACTCAAGAAGGACACGTTATTTTTTTTGAGTCCAAAAAATTAAAGGAACACGAGCGAAATTATGTCACTCATGACTTAGAATTAACAATGGTAATACACGCCTTAAAAATGTGGCGACACTACATAATGGGCATAAATTTTATACTATTAACGGATAATAGTGGGGTGAAATATCTATTTAACCAACCAGATGTTAATGCAAGACAAGAAAGATGGCTAGCCTTCTTGAGGGAATTCGAATTCGAAGTCAGACATATCAAGGGTAAGGAAAATAAAGTAGCAGATTCTTTAAGCAGAAGAGTCCATGGGTTATTTGAGATAAATATCAGCAGGGAAGAAAGTGATGTGGAACAAAGAATAAGGACGACAAGTATTAACGACGGAAATTACACGAAGATGATGGTAGAATTAAAAAACAGTACCGCAAACTCAGATAAACCATATCTAAGTATCAACAAGAAGGGACTATTACGATTTAAAAACAGACTTTACATACCAAATTCAACAGAGTTAAAATTAATTGTTTTAGATGAAGTGCATAAGAAAATGTATTTTGGCCATCCATGTTACTAGAAAACAATAACAGCACTCAGAAAACTATTTTACTGTCCTAATATAAAGGGAGAAACAACAGAGTACTTGGCTAGGTGCCAAGATTGTCAATGGGTTAAGGCTGAGCACCAGCACCCAGCCGGCCTATTACAACGATTACAAGTACTAGAATGGATATGGGAGACTATATCACTGGACTTTATAAAAGGTTTGCCTAAAACTCATAAACATAATGATTCTATCATGGTTGTAATTGATAAAATTAGTAAGTTTGCACACTCTATTCTTGTAAAGTCTACTTTTAAAGCTATAAGCACTGCTGAAATATTCATGAAAGAAATTTTGAGACTGCATAGTATTCCTAAAATGGTGGTTTCAGATAGAGACGTAAAATTTACATTCGCTTTTTGGAAGGAATGGTTTGCAGGGATAAACACTAACTTGAATTTCAGTACGAGCTATCTTCAACAAACGGAAGGACATACCGAAAGGAGAAACCATATCATAGAGGATATGCTTCGCATGTATGTAAGAACAAAACCTAGCAAGTGGGAAGACTACCTACACTTGGTAGAATTTGCATATAACAATGGGTACCAAACTTCGGCTAAGTTGAGCCCTTTCAAAATAATGTATGGCAGAAAGTGTATGAATCTAATTAGC
>ML857135.1:8897-19220 GCA_009831015.1 Picea engelmannii | reverse complement strand
GGATGCAACTTGAGCATCTGTGGGGTTTACATGGACTAATTCTATATCCATGTTCCCTCTCCTCACTACATTTTATTTAGGGGTTGAAGGTCCAACCTCTCTATCAATGTCATTAGAAAATACTAGGCTCTTAGTAAAGTAAGATAGAGTTATCTGTATCTACTACAATCCCTTTGGAAGAGATGAATGTTGGGAAGGGGGGTTAGGTCATTGCTTGGGGGGTGGTGAGGACCTAAAACAGGGTAACAACTAGCATGGTTTTGATCCTATGTAGACATTGGACCATCCCCTAAAACTCACCAATGTCAAAGTAGTTCAAATGGTGACCCGAAAATAAACTATGCCTGTAATGTTCTTAAAAAATATATAGGGAATCTCCTTGTTGTTGCAGGGAAGTGCATCAAATACCATGAACCACCTATCCATTCAATTTTGAAGAATTTGTAGGTGGGTGCACCAATCAATAGAAATTACTTTCTTGGTGACATGTGGTTGTTTTTTGTATCAAGGATAAATAAAAGTAAACATAATATCTTATTTTGAAATACCCAAGTCTCTAAATTGGTTTTTATCCAATCCAATCCTATAAAACTAAAGCATTATATCTCTATTTTCATAAATAGAAGTTAATTTCCCTTGGGGACTTGAAATGAGCCTCACAATGGCATCCAATGAAGTGGCCAAGGACTCTTGGTTAGTTTCTCTAGTTTCCCTTAAACCATTGACAAGTGATTTCAAAGTAGTGAACCCCTCATCAATATGTTGTTTATGTTTGGTGGTTGTGGTGGGTTGTGGTTTTCCTCACCTTGGTTTTCTTGTGGGAGGTTTCCATTGTCTTTGGGTTCCTTTTTCATAATAATTTCTGCAATTTTATAAGACAATTTAATAAGTGCAGTTATGACAAAGGTATTACAAACAACAATTTCATTTCATCCCAACAAAATAATTAACATAATTTTGTGTAAAACAAAGAAAAAATATGTGATATATTTACAGTGAACTTGAAAAAAACCTAAAAACGATTAGTGAATTGTTAATCTATTTACATACAAGTATTAATTAGATTCATCAATGTTTATTGGCGTCTCTTCAAAATTGTTATTGAACCACACATTTGTATTGAACGATGCTAATAAGTTTTCAATGCCATTGGAATTTACATCCATAACACACCACTAATTGTTTTGTATTTTTACAAAGCCACAAGAGGAGAAACATATAACAAAGGAAATGAAAAGAAATCAAGAATACATGGGTAGAGTTCGACCAGTGGAAAGATCTTGGGATTTTCTCCTTCTCTACTCATACGCCTTACTTTATAAAACAAAGAAAATCATGAGTCATGGTGTGAAAATAAGAACAAAAATGCATCTGTAGTCCCTTAAAAAATGGGCACAAAGGAACACATACATGTTCTTAGGGACGCACACTTTCCTACCAAGATTCCTATGTGGCACACTCAGTGGAATTTCAAGATTTTTGGAACCTATAACATCAGGAACATGTGCATGTTCCTACGTACGTGCACACACTCTTATAAGGGCTCATTCCTGCTAAGCCCCTTCATACTTTTCTTTCCACCAACTTGGCGCACACACCCTCAAACCATTCCCCACATCTAATACTATTTTTTCTAGGTTTTAAACTTCCACTTGATTGATGGAACCTTTGACCATGGAACCTAATCCTTAAGAGTTTTGTACCATTTAAATACAAATTAGGTCATCCAAATTTTGAAAAAACCCATAGATAAGAGATGATCTTTCCAAAAAAAATACCAAAAAGGATGAGTTTATCCACTTAATAACTTACTCCATTATATACCCATTGTTAATCTATTAAACTACATCGTTATAATTTATAATACAAATTTTATTAGATTGAAAAGATTAATATAAACAAGATGTAAATGAGGGTCTAAACTCACTGAGTTTATAGAGAGACCATAATAGTCTTCTGTAATCCAAATAATAAAAACAAAATTGTGCTGCACAGGGCAAAAAAGGATGGATATAGAATAATAATTCTTGAAAAATGGAGACTGAAATAACTACTAATACCCCTTAAGACACACAAAAATAAATATAAAATAGGGATGTAAAGGTTATGAAGTGTGTTGATGTTGGTCATGAGGAACCTGAGAAGGAGATGGGCCCGAAACACCAATGTGGGTAGAGGACTCCACCCATGGCCAATGTGAGACAAAGGATGGAGTGATCCACCATGACGTTGAGCTAACCATATCACCACATAACAAAAATATGCATTTTTTGTCTAAAGAGTCTCCATTCTGTGTTTTAACTTATGAAAATCTTCATCCTCGGGAAACACAACAAAGGCTTCCATCGTATTCTGTGGACCCTCAACCCTCCCCCTAGAGGTCACCAATGTCAAAGTAGTTCGCATGGTGAACCGAAAGAAATTATTCCCATAATTTTCTCAAAAAATATAACGGAACAACTTTGTTATTGTAGGGAGGTGCATCAAATACCATGAACCACCTATCCATGCATTTTGAATAATTTGTGGGTGGATGCACCAATCAATATAAAATCCTTTCTTGGTGAGAAGTGGTTGTTGTATGGAACGAGGATAAATAAAAATGAACTTCAGATATTGTTTTGAAATACCCAAGTCTCTAACTTGGTATCTATCTAATCTAGTCCTGTAAAACTCGAACATTCTAGATTTTTATTCATAAATGGAAGTTAATTTTCCTTTGGGACTTGCAATGGAACTCACAACAATGTCGAATGAAGTGGAAAAGGACTCTCATATAGGTACTCTAGTTCTCCATAAATAATTGATAAGTGATCTCAAAGTATCCAACCCCTCATAAATCTCTATGATTATGTTTTGTGGTTCTAGTGGGATGTGGTTTTCCTCACCTTGGTTTTCCTGTACGCAATCTTCATTGTCTCTCGGTTCCATTTTAATACTATTTTCCACAATTGTATAGGACAATTTAATAACTTGACTTATGAAAACGTTATTACAGAGAACAATTGCATTATATCCCAACAAAATCATTAACATAATTTTGTGTAAAACAAAGAAAAACTATGTGTTATCTTTATAACGTGCTTGAGAAAAACCTTAAAAACATTAGTGAATTGTTGAGAGATTTACATCCAAGTATTAAATATGTGTATTAATTAGTTTTTATTGTGTTCTCTTCACAATTGTTATTGAGCCACACATTTGTACTGAACCTAGCTAATAACTTTTCAATGCCATTGGAATTTACATGCATAATCCATGACAAATTGTTTTGTATTCTTACAAAGCCAAGAGATGAGAAAATGATAACAAAAGAAATGACAAAAAATCAAGCATATCGGGGTAGAGTTGGACACAAGTGAAAGATTGTGGTCACAACAGGAAAATCATGAGGCGTGGTGTCCAAATGGCCACAACATGCATATGTAGTCCCTTAAAAAGTGAGAACAACATGAACACATCCACAATCCTAGAAACATACACACACATCCTTAAGAACAAACACACATTCCTACCAACATCCTTATGTGGCACATTTTCTCGACTTTAGATATTTTTTGAACCTATAACAACAAGAACATGTGCAGGTTTCTAGGCACATGCACATGCTCCTGCAAGTGCTTACTGACCGCCTTACCACTTTTTTGTCCACCAACTTTGTGCACAGACCCTAAAATCATTCCCCACATCTAATTCAACTTTTTCTAGGGTTTGAGGTTCCACTTTATTGATGAAACCTTATCATCCTCATAATAAATTACTCCATTATATGCACATCGTCGATCTATTAATCTACAGAATGATAAGATACAGTAATATAAACAGGATGTACATTAGGGTCTAAAATCAATCAGTGTCTAGAGAAAACATGTCAGTCTCCTATAATCCAAATAAGAAAAAAAAATTATTTCCCTAGAGGGGAAATGAGGATGGAAATAGAATAATAATTTGTGGAAAATTAAGACCGAAATAACTACCTTGACCCCTTAAGAAAGAGAAAAAAAATAAATATAAAATTGGTCTATAAAGACTATGAATCATGCTAATGTTGTTCATGAGGAACTTGAGAAGGAAATGGAACCAAAACACCCATGTGAGCAGCTTCAGTAATGGACTCCACCCATGGCGAATGAACGACAAAGGATTGAGTGAGATGTCATGACAATGAGATAAGCAGATTACCACATTCAAAAGATATGCATTTTCTGCCTCAAGAGTCTTCATACTGTGTTTTAACTGATGAAAATCCTCATCCTTGGGAAACATTGCTAAGGCTTCTATGATTTTGGAATGTTGATTAAGTTCTATAGTTTGGAAGAAATTTGATTTTTGAGTCCTGGTACAACCAAGATTTAGAATTAGGCCTCCTGCATACAATAATTAATTGATTCATAGTTAGCTTAATGTAGGGAGGTTAGGGTAGGACCCTAACATTGGCAGTGTATTGGGAAACATTCAATATTGAAAATATATGAATGTCATTGATAACGCATCGAGCTCCTCTACAATTTGATGTTGGAATATATTATGCAACCTTTCAATTCCTATGAATTTAGTGTATAAAATCTATGCAAATCTAATTGAAATATTATTCTCACATTTGAATGTTTACCCTCTAGATATAATACAATAGGTAGGTAGGCTCTTATAGCCTATTTAAATGGGCTATAACATTCTATTGGAATATTTTTTAACTTCAAATTATTGAGTGGGTAGAGAAGTTAAATTAGTTCCATCCTCACTGAACATTCAAGGACACCTCCATCAACTATGTGAATTGTTCGCTAGAAGAAGCCTCACAATCTGGTAGGATATGCAAGTCCATTGGAAAGTTGGAAAATAATTGTGAGCATCGAAATTTCTGAAACATCCCCAAATAGTTAACAAGCCTTTTAATTTATACCAAGTAGGCCTATGACCCATTCTTCCTATTAATTTGTTTAATTTTTCTTAGAAGCCTAGCACCCTTTTTTCTCTCTATCATTAAGTATGAAGAAAACATTGAGTACGAATAAATTATTGATATATCCAAATTCATGTGCATACATATGAGCTTAAAAAAGCACATTTACCCTTTTCATCCAATAAAAATAAGAAGTAAAATTTTAATAATTCATTGTATACTTTGAGAAATGATAGGTTGTATAGTTTGAATTTAAAGAGTAGCTTATCCAAACCATAGGTCAACTATAGTTTGTTATAAATACGAGGTTAAAACTCCAACCATTATAGCTCTAACATGTGCTTCATTTTTTTATTCCAAAGGTCTAGGTCATTTTTTGAGTCTAAATATCCACACTACAACAAGATAAAATGGTAAACCACCATAATCTCTTTGGTCAAAGTGGATGGCTATATTGATCAATAGGTTCGAGTAATGCACTATAGAACCGAATGGCTATCTACTGCACTTATTCTCTTAATTCTATTGACAATGCTTATAATTACACTTATTCTCTTAATTCTATTGACACTGCTTATAATTACATCATTATCTTTATTATATTGTTAATTTTTAGTTAGTTTCATCAAAATATATAAATTCATGTGATTATAGTACCAATAAATCATTAAAAATATTGAAATACATGGAAGGACTTAGGATCTTAAAAAAACACATTTACCTTTTTCATCAAACAAAAATAAGAAAGAAAATTTAAATAATTTGTTTTATAGTTTTAAAAATGATAGGATGTAGAGATTAAATTTAAAGTGTAGCTTATACAAAGCTTAGTTTGTACAGTTTGGTATAAGAAGATTGGGCTGAGTAAAGTCACCCACTAACCATAAACTTACAGCTCCAATATTAGACTAAAACAACAATAATTTAGACAACATCATAAAGAATTTGTTTATGGATCATATACAAAAATGTGTAACAAAACCACATAAATAATTTATTCTGTTAATTACCACCTATGGCAAAGTGTACGGAAAGCAAATTTATCTAGACAAATTAGATTAAAAGAAGAAACATACACAAACTGGTTAAGTCTAAACAAAATTGTTGTTTTCGAAAAAATGAAGTTGTTTAAATCGAATTAAAGCTTAACTGATGAAAAACATAAATTTTATGGTTAGAATTTAAAACTAAATTCTATAATGTTCATTCTGATTTGATAATGAGTTTGTTTTCAAACAATTTATTCTACACAATAGACTGATAAGTAACAACATCATAAAAAATTTGTTGATGGATCACATACAAAAATGTGTAACAAAGCAAGATAAATAATTTATTCTGTTAATTGTCACCTATAGCAAAGTGTAGAAAGAGCAAATTTATCTAGACAAATTACTTAAAAAGAAGAAAAATAGACAAACTGAGATTAATTCCAAACAAAATTGTTGTTTTCGAAAAGATGAGATTGTTTAGATCGAATTAAAGCTTGGCTTATGAAAAGCAAAAGTTGTATAATTAGAATTTAAAGCGTAACTTGTATAATGTTCATTCTGATTCGATAATGAATTTGTTTTCAAACCATTTATTCAGCACAAGATCATAGACTGATAAGTCAACGTCCGAATGAACTTTTGGAATAAGACGGTGATTGGGATTAAGATGAAACAAAATTACAACTGGACAACTCAATGAAATCTCATAAATTTCGGGTGAGCGTTGATATTTTCATTGTGTGTAGGAGGATTATACGGCGCCATTAAACGAACTTGTTGAAGAAGTTGCTGGTGGCAAAGGCTCTTTCTTCCATCTCGATTCATTGTTGAAGAAGTTGCTGGCGGCAGTGGTTGCGGAGGGTGAAGGCTCTTCATCATACCGACAGCTGCCATAGAGCGGGTTGTCGGCGGTGGTTGCGGAGGGTGAAGGCTCTTCATAGAGCAGACCGGATCCAGGTGGCAGCTGATAAACCCGGATAAAGATGGGAGTTTTGGCAGTTTCAGTTTTGCAGCATTCCTACGTGGCCTGGATAAAGATGGCAGTTTTGGCAGTTTCAGTGGTTGCAGCATTCCTACGTGGCCGTAGAAAGGTCGTATTTGTTACAGTTGCGACATCGTTCTTTCCTGAATTCTATTTCTATTTGTATTATCAACATTTATGTTTATATTTCTAATATGTAGGAGACTGTTACTCTCAAGATCCCGGTCACCCATTTTTTCTTCTAATTCAACGGAGGTGGACGATGCTGCTCCATCTTCCTATTGTAAGAATTGATTCTGCACCAATTCCACACAATTATTCTGCACAGAATTATTCTCCATGTTATTACTTCCTCCTCCTAAATCGATTCAAATTAAAGAGTATATCGTTTCAAATTTATGCGCTGACTTATCGGCTCTTGTTTAAGCTTTATGCTCTATGATTCCCGGCTCTGTGTTTAAAGAGTGACAATGATTGATCCGATGAAATGCTTGTTCTTGCCATACTATATATATCAATTATGGGCATGTTCCTAGACACTAGACCATCCCTCTAAAATCTCTAATATCAGGAACATGTGCATGTTCTTAGGTACGTGCAGACAATCTTGTAAGGGCTCATTTCTGTTGAACCCCTTGTCACTTTTTTTCCCACCAACTTGGCGTACATAGTCTAAAACCATTCCCCTCATCTAATACTAATTTTTCCAGGATTTAAAGTTCCACTTGATTGATGGAATCTTTGAACATGGAACATTATCCTTAGGAGTTTTGTCCCATTTAAATACAAATTAGGTCATCCAAATTTTGAAAAAACCCATAGATGAAAGAGGATCTTTGCAAAAAAAATACCAAAAAAGTTGAGTTTGTCCACTTAATAACTTACTCCATTATATCCACATTGTCAATCAATTAATCTACATCATTATAATTTATAATACAAATTTTTTTAAATTGAAAAGATTAATATAAATAGGATATACATGAGGGTCTGAACTCACTTAGTTTCTATAGAGACAATGATTGTCTTCTATAAACCAAATAAGAAAAACAAAATTGTGCCCCACAGGGGAAACAAGGATGGATATAGAATAATAATTCTTGAAAAATGAAGCACAAAATAACTACTATTACCCCTTAAGACACAGAAAATAAATATAAAATAGGAATGTAAAGACTATAAAGTGTGATAATGTTGGTCATGAGGAACCTCAGAAGTAGATGGGCCCGAAACACCCATGTGGGTGGCTTCAGTAGAGGACTCCACCCATGGCCAATGCGTGACAAGGGATGGAGTGAGCCACCATGACGTTGAGCTAACCATATCACCACATAAAAAAAATATGCAGTTTGTGACTAAAGAGTCTCCATTCTGTGTTTTAACTTATGAAAATCCTCATCCTTGGGCATGGTGACCCGAAAGATATTATTCCCGTAATTTTCTCAAAAAAGATAAAGGAACATCTTTGTTATTGCAGGGAGGTGCATCAAATACCATGAACCGCCTATCCATGCATTTTGAAGAATTTGTGGGTTGAAGCACCAATCAATATAAATTCCTTTGTTGGTGACAAGTGGTTGTTGTCTGGATTGAGGATAAATAAAAATGGACATCATATATTGTTTTGAAATACCCAAGTCTCTAACTTCGTGTCTATCTAGTCCAATCTTGTAAAACTCAAACATTCTAGATTTGTATTCATAAATATAAGTTAATTTCCATTAAGGACTTGCAATGGACCTCACAATGATGTCGAATGAAATGGAAAGGACTCTCGGCTAGGTACTCTAGTTCTCCATAAATTATTGATAAGTGATCTCAACGTATCCAACCCCTTATCGATGTCTATGTTTATGTTTTTTGGTTCTAGTACGATGTGGTTTTTCTCGCCTTGGTTTTCTTCTACGTGTTTTTCTTCGTCTCTGGGTTCCATTTTAATAATATTTACTGCAATTGTATAGGACAATTTAATAACAAGACTTATGACAAAGGTATTACAGAGAACAATTTCATTTTATCCCAACAAAACAGTTGACATAATTTTGTGTAAAACAAAGAAAAACTATGTGTTATCTTTAGAATGAACTTGAGAAAAACCTAAAAAGAATTAGTGAATTATTGGGAGATTAAAATCCAAGTATTAAATATGTGTATTAATTAGTTTTTATTGTGTTCTCTTCAAAATTATGATTGAGCCACACATTTCTACTGAACCTAGCTAATAAGTTTTCAATGCCATTCGAATTTACATGCATAACCCATGACAAATTGTTCTGTATTCTTACAAAGACAAGAGAGGAGAAAAACATAACAAAAGAAATGAAAAAAAATCAAGCATACCGAGGTTGAGTTGGACACAATGGAAAGATTGTTGGCTTTAATCCTTATCTACTCCTCTTCTTTAATTACTCAAACAGAGAAAATCAAGAGGCGTGGTGTCCAAATGGTCACAAAACGCATATGTAATCCCTTAAAAAGTTAGCACAACATGAAGGCATGCACGTTCCTAGGAGTCATGTTGTGCTAAAAAAGACTCCTAGGAACGTTACTCCTACGTACGAAAGTCAAACATCAACACACAACAACTCCCAAAATTGTGAAAGGTGACCAGTACTTCGGGATTTCGGAGTTCAGGATTTCGCGAGTACAAGTGCCCAAACAACAACATATCCAAACCTCTGAAATGCGAAAAATGAAAGGTGGGACCCGCATTTCGGGATTTTGGGATTTGTAACTTTGCGAGTTCCGGTGTCCAAACATCAACATAAACAAACTTCAGAAAAGAAAAAAGAAAACAGAAAGGTAGGACCCGCATTTCGGAATTTCTGGGTTCAAAACTTCGTGAGTTCCGGTGTCCAAACATCAACATAAACAAACTTCTGAAATGAAAAAAAAATAAAGGTGACACCCGCATTTTGGGATTTCAAGGTTCGGAACTTTGCGAGTTCCAGTGTCCAAATATCAACCTAAACAAACTTCCGAAAATGTGAAAAAGGAAAGGTAGGACCCGCCTTTCGGGATTTCGGGGTTCAGAACTTCACTAGTTCCGATGTCCAAACATCAACATAGACAAACTTCCGAAATACGAAAAAGGAAAAGTGGGACTTGCATTTCGGGGTTTCGAGGTTTGGGACTTCATGAGTTCAAGTACCCAAACAACAACATATACAAACCTTCGAAATGCAAAAAAGAAAGGTGAGACCCGCATTTCGGGGTTCGAGACTTCATGAGTTCAAGTACCCAAACAACAACATATACAAACTTCTGAAATGCGAAAAAGGAAAGGTGAGACCTGCATTTCGGGATTTCGGGGTTCGGAACATTGCGAGTTCCAGTGTCCAACATCAACATAAACAAACTTCTGAAATGTGAAAAAGGAAAGGTAGGACCCGCATTTTGGGATTTTGGGGTTCAAGATTTCATGATTTCCAATGCCCAAACCTATC
>ML857133.1:26184-42843 GCA_009831015.1 Picea engelmannii | reverse complement strand
CCACTAAAAATGGCATGACATGTACTATCCATATAGAATATTATTATCTGAAAATATATCATAACTCATACCGTTACCCATCAAACAAACTTGGGTCCATTACCCAAACCTGGGGTCTCCAACTTCTCATGGCCATAACTCTCCAATCGTGAGGAATTATGTGACATTCCACATACCACCGAAAATGACATGACAAGAACTATCCATCTATGATATTTTACCTGACAAATTCACTTTCCTTCATCTCATTATTACACAATTAAGCATGGGCTCTCTTACTCCACAAAGCATCTTCTCGTGAGGGCTTTCACCATAAAGGGACCACTTTGGAGTTCATCCATATTTACTTCTTATCAACCATGAAAAAACAATAATGAGTCATATTTGCATCAAACACTATTGGGTCCATTACCCAAACCTTTATGCTATGGGTCATTCTTCAAGGGTTGATATCAATGACAACCAACCTTAATCAACAGAGGGCTCTTGAACCCCCAATGATTGAGCTCTTCTTACAAGTAGCAAACTAGAAGGAAATGGTGAAGAAATCCAAATCTCATTCACTCAAGAGGTGATTTGAATGGATAAGTGAAATGGTGCTTGTATGCTCTAGTGAGGAAAGAGGTTCCTCTAAGAGAATATAGGTAGCATAACAATACAAATGAATTCTTCTAAATGTAGTGCACCGATGGCCTCTTTTTATAGCAAAAATTTGAGGCATTATCCAACCAGTCCTTATTGTGAACAAGGGGCTCTCTAGGGCACCCTTAGGTCTTGGACTAGCCCCCCAATCAGATTCATCTAAGATTTGGGTGTCAAATCGACTTGGGAGATGAACCAAAAGTGGGTGGAAGGCTGACCAAAATCATAAATGTGTCATTCTGAGGTATGCATGGCTTTTTGCGTCCACATTCGTGCATCGTGCACATGTGCTCTTTTTCGACGTTTTTAGATTGTCGCACGTGTGCGCACTTCCTTTGTATCCTTAGCACATGCTGATTTTATAACCAGTTGTATAGTTTTATTCCCTTTGGAAATGAATTTTTTGGGCCATGGATGTCCAATGGGTGTTTGGAGATGTTGGATTCTTATAACCATTTGCAGATGAAATTCCGGTGATAACAGATTCCCCCTAAGGTGTGAGGTTAGGAGCATATGTATAGCTGAAATACATCAATGTTTCTTCTACTAAGAGTACTTTTGAAAGAAAGAGTGTTGAGGGGAGTTTCAAGAGTGACCCATTGGAGGGAGAGGGGAAGCTATGGGACCCAAACCTTTTGCCAAGTGTGGAAAAATAAAATTGTGTACAAACAAGGTGGGCATGCCCAATGCTTGTGTCATGTAACTCAAAAATGTGTAAGAAAATAACTGAAGCTGTGTGTTGATGTAGATAACTGCAGCACCCTCCAGAGTGGTTTGATAATGGCAGAGGACAATTTTGATGATGAACAAACTCTAAAAAGAGGTGATGACACATGTAAGAAGTGTCAATGATACACAGGCATTGATAGCCTATCAAATTTCAGAGGTCTTCAGCGAAGATAAAACAACTGCAAATAGTCACAAAGTAAGACCCACCGTAGCATGAGATGGTGTTGAAGTCAAATGCTATGGGGGTCAATGACAGCAGAGAGTAATTATGGTTCTCTCTATGTCGTCCGACACTCCTCATTGTAAAGGTAATGAGAGCCAAGATATTGTTTCCCTTCTGGAAACTGTGTTGATGTCGACAGAAAGGGAGACGCGACTCTAAGAAGCAAAGGGCTTCATGAAATCCACTGGATGAGATCAGGAACTGATGAGGTACATGGGAGAAGTCAAGATGTGGTGAGACTCAAGACTACCCTTGGTTGGGGATATATGTGAAGTATGAGTGGCAACAATCGTGAAACTGGGTCTAGTGTCAGGGGGACAACTAGACATGGCTTAAGTTGTGCCAGAGGCAGGATAAAGTGGACAAACTCGGAGATCAGGGGTACATGGATTGTGGGATACTCGAGGTTTTTGGACGATGTCAATAGGGGTAGAAGATAATGAATGCCCCAACCAAGGGAGACATGGGTTGCTTTTTCCAGAAAAAGAATGTTTCTAAGGGTGACAACAAAAAGATATGTAAATGATAGAAACAAAGGCTTTTACAATTACCAAATGAATAAAGAATAAGTTGGGACAAGTGTATAGATACAGAAATAGGTGCCCCAGTGTAAGATGGTTGGGCCGGTGAGGGCTCAAGTAGTTTTGGAAAATAGGTGGAGGGTNGTGGGTTTTTATATTAGGTAAATGAGTGGAGGACAATCTGCAGATGAGAAAACTGATGGTGGATGAGATGGAGGGATAATGATACTGTAGAGGTGTAGTCAAATGTGAATCATAATGAGATTGCTCAAGATTCCGTTATAGGGAAGCTAGCAAAATGAGGAGAAGGAGCATGCAGTTGATTCTCGGGAATGCAAAGACTATTAGGACTCCCAACCCTAGGGGGTGAAAATAGCATGAGTGTCAAAATTCTAGAGGGGACTACGATGGATACAACTCATGTGGGAGAGAGTGCTACCAGTTGACAGTACTGAAATGCAGTGGAGGTGTGAGTACTGCAGAGCTAGATGTGGGGACCCTAGAGGAAAATATCGGAGGGTGTGACTGGGAGATGCAATTTATATTCAGAGGGAATGATTACATGCTAGTATCGATCATATACCCGAAAGGGTGGTGCATTGAGTTGTGATGACCAAGTACCTGCACATATTAAAATCGAATACATGACATGAACAATATCTGAAGATAAATAACGTATAATAGTTATTTGATAATTTTGAACATGAGCATGTGTACCTGGGCATGATGTGATAAAAATGCTCCCTGGGGGTCGAGGATGGATGGTGGCCCGGGGAGTGTGACTGTGTAGGTGGTGGGATCCTGATCCCGTGGCTAAAGATGGATTAGAAAATGGATGCTTGGAGCTCTCGGAAATGATCCTCGAAGTTTGGAAAATGGACTATATATAGCTGTAGGGCCCACAATGCCACCTCATTTGTACATGTTATCGTAGTGATTGGACGAGAGGTTTTAGAGGAGATTTGGAGATTCTAGGAGATCAATCCAGCTGATTCAAGATCAGTGAGTGTTAGCTTAGTGGTCGTATCCTCCTGCATAGTAATTAGGATTTATTTTGTGGGCAGGGATGGTACGGATGGTCGTACAAGGGGGTTTTGTGAGGGTGGTCCCCCCAATGCATGGGCAATCGAATGATTCATGCGCATGAGTATGCGACTGTAATTGGGACAACCATGCATGGAGGTTCCCGAATGGGGAAAATATACGTGCATTGGATGTGCGCCTATTCAAATCACAGCAGCGCACGCATGCACAGTTGTGTTCCTGACAGTTATGCATGTGTGCACAACTGTGTAGCAAACAAGCATGCTAGGATGCACGTTTGTGTTTGTGATAGGGGTACATGAATGCGCTCATGTATTGCTGATAGTCATGCATGAGTGCACAACTGTGGGATAAACATGCGCGCATATGTGCGCGCCTATGGGGAAAAAAGTCGTGCCCTTGAGGCAAAGCTGAAGGGTGCAAAAACTTATCTTCTTGGAGATTTTGGTGTTCTTATGGGTTGTGATGGTTGATCAAATATTGTATTTTTGGATTCAGGTGACCATTTGATGATGCCAGTCCACTGGAGGGAGAGGGACTGGGCACGCCTGAGAGAGGCAGTGAGAGATGAGAAGTCAGTTGTACGGGGCCCTTTTGTATCCTATGGGTTGCTAAAGTTTTTTGAGTGTTCACTAGTGTGGGCACAGGAGTACCTGCTATAGTTATTTATTTCGATGTGGAGTCTGGATCTACAGTGTTTCATTATACGAGGTGAACATCTCATATTCTCTGCGATGGAGGATGTGTATTTTTTGACTGGGCTCCCTTTTCGGGGAACCCTGTTACTGACAGAGCCTGTGTTACCCAGGGATGGACAATTGGTTGTCTTAGCCCGAACCTATTGTAGTGGAGAGGACTTTATGTCAGGCTCTATGGTGAGGATAGGGGTGATGGATGCCCTTGTGCATCGGTGCACTGCATCGATGATTGTGAGGGTTTATAGGTCTCTTGCTACTAAGCGGATTAGTGGTAATCAATTGAGGATCATGCAAAGGGCATTGAGTGATGAGCACTTTGCCTGGTGGTTGATGCTACATGCAAAGATGGTGGGGCAGCTCAACAGGTGTCGGGCTACGAACTCAGTGGATTTTCCCTTTGGGTCCATCTTAGTAGCGTGGTTTTTGGAGAGGGTGTCGATGTTGCACCCGAGAGTTTTATTGGATGCACCTAGTGTGCGAAATCCACCACCGAGGTGGTGGGAAACGATTTTGGTTCGTCATGGGGGTGGGGAGGGTGGCCATTATTTTACGTCCTAGATTTCATGAGTGTGGTGTCAGATTCCACAGATCATACTCTAGTTCCCCTATAGTGGGGTGGATTTCCAAGATGAACCAGAGATTGTGCTACCCCCTGGAGAGGTGTTCGACCATAGAGGTATGGTGATATATTTGATGTTTTTATCATTTTAGGTAGTATAACATATTCTTTATGTATGGATGGATGTTTATTCTATCACTTGTTTGTTGTGTTTGTAGATGTGGGACCTCGTGGGTGGGAGGTTGAGATGGTCAGAGCGTCGGCTCGTCAGGGGCCTATGAGACCACCACGGGAGGAGCCACGGGCATGGGGGAGATGGCGATGGGATGAGGGTGGTTCGAGGCTAGTCGATGATGAGAGAGAAGGTAGGAGATGCTAGTTTGATGATCTGGGTGTAGGTCCGTCAAATGCTCCTCCGGTGGGGGTCGGGGGAGAGTTCAAGGATTTTCGTCGTCGATTGGAGGCGGTACTACAGAGAGTACCCGAGGGTATGTGGGTGTGTATCCAACACGAGGGAGTCTTGGAGCAGTGTGTGGGCCTTCCTGTAGAGTTGTGGACCCTGATCCATAGAGCAACTGTAGCGGGGGAAGCTATGATTGGGCGACTACCCCCAGGACCGAAAGGACCCCTAGTTGGTGGGGAACCTCCTCTAGAGAGAGGAATAGGTGGTGGATCCCTAGAGGCACCATGAGGGACTCTAGTATGTGTAGTGTTGTATTTATATAGGCTTACAAGCCTATTTTATATATGGAGCTGTGACATTGATTTTGTACTTATAGAGGTGAGGTGGTTCACCTACCTAGGGATATTGTACATATAGTATTTTTTGTAAACATTGATGGCACATTTGATCGAGATATATATATATATATATATACAGATATACATTTGTTGATCCTTGTGATGTTCACATGTGTTGAGGTTTGTGTTTATAATGTCTAATTTATATGTTGTGATAGACTTTTGATAGGTTATGTATGTGTAATGGTAACTTGATGTGATAAATTCCAATATAACACTAGGTTAGCCATATTATTTGTTATTTGATTGAATTGTCTTGGGATATGTGTAAATGTGATTGAATCAAAATGTCGAGATAAAAGTCTAACTTGCAAGTATTTGCAGAAGAGGTAAGGATCGCTGACACAGTACACATTGTTGAGCTGGAGGACAATGAGTTGGGAATCGAGTAAGATGTTAAGGTGACGAATATGGCGGTGACTGGCCTCAACAAGGAGGCCAATGATGGTTGTGTATTCATCTTGGTTGTTGGTTTTGGAGCCCAGGCATATGCCACTGGAGTGGAGAAGTTCATGTGAGGGGGTATAGAGGGCCTAGGCAGCCGAAGCGATATTTTGTGTCTAATGGCTAGCTCCGTCAGCGTAACCGATGTGGTAGGCCGATGGAGGAGGCATCTATCGATAACACAAATGATATATTAGATGCAATGCATGGAGGAAAAGAATATTAAAAACTCTACAAAAAGTGTGCAAAAAGAAAAAATCCTAGTCTATAATGGCTATGCTCAGGTGCAAAATTTCTTTAAGTACAACTCGTTGACAGGTTCTTTGAGAGGGTGGCCTTCGGAAGAGGCCAGGATGTATGCGCCTTTAGTGAGGCAATGTTGGATGATGTAAGGTCCATGCCATAATGACTTGAATTTTCCATGGTCTAGGGTATCATGTGTGATATCATAAGGAAGGATGAGGTCACCTTCATTGAATGATCAAAGGTTGACATGGATATCGAAGGTGGCCTTCGACCATTTTTTGGTTGCTTCATTGTTCTGTAATGAGGACCGGCGGTCTTCATCCAGCGACTCTAATTTTAGCAACCATTGCTCCATTGGAGCAGTGTTGGGTAATAGCTCAATAGCGGTGCGTAAAGTGGGGATTTCGCACTTGATGGGGAGAGTGGCCTCGACCCCATGGACAAGATGAAATTGTGTGAAACCAGTGGCAATTTTAACTGTCGTACGATAAGCCCATAGTGCAGAAAACAACATATGGTGCCAATTGGTCTTATGTTTGTTAACCATACACTGCAACATGGTTTTGAGGACCTTGTTGACTATCTCTACCTGTATTTTGGACTGAGGGTAGTATCTAAAGGAGAACTCATGGGAGAAGCCTAGTCTAAAGGAGAGTTCAACAAAAATATCATTCTTGAAGTGTTTCCCATGATCGGAGACTAACTGTAGTGGGACTCCGAAGCAGGAGATGACGTGGTTAAAGAAAAAACGTGTTGCAATGTTAGTGGTGTTGTTGAAGGTAGGCATGGCTTCGACCCACTTGGTGAAGTAATCGACTGCAACGATGATGTATTTGTTTCCATTGCTAGATGGAGAGTTGCAAGTCATGAAGTCTATGCCCAATTTGCAAAAGGGGACGGCAGTAATGATTGGGTGGAGAAGAGAGGGTGGTGCTCTTACTTTGTTGGCATATAGCTGAAATTTGTCACAGCACTTCATAGCGTGTATGCAATCGTGAAACAATGTGGGCCAAAAGTAGCCTGCTCGAATGATTTTCTGGGCAGTGGAAATCCCTGAGAGGTGGCCACCGCAGGCACCGTTGTGGCAGTGATTCAAGACTATATCGGCTTCGTCGAGTGTCAAACATCGACAAATTATGGTGTTGACCCCTCGTCGATATAATATATCACCGCTAAGGAGGTAGCGGGGGGCCTGGTGTCGAATATGTCGACGATCGTCTCAAGAAAGGTGATTTCCAAACTGCTGTGCTCAAAGGTAGACAAGGAGATCATCGTACTAGGGGTCATCCGAGGGGATGTAAAAGAGATGTTCGTCGGGGAAGTCTATATTGATGGAAGAACTGGTAGTATTGGAAGGAAATGTCATAATGAGTTCAGCAAGGACAAGGGATTTCTTTTTCTTGGGTGTTGAAAATTCGAGGTCGTACTCCTGAAGGATGACGATCCATTGGGAAAATTTTCCATTAATTTGTCGGAAACTAAGCAAGTATTGCATGGGGTTGGAATCTACTATGACCTTGGTAGTTCGAAGCAGGATGTAATGGCGCAATTTTTGGACTATGTGGACAACTACAAGGGCGAGTTTCTCTTCGTGATTGTATTTCAAGGGTGGCCCTGAAAGGTTTTTACTAATGTAGTAAATTACATGCTCACGGTCATCATCCCCTAATTGGACGAGAACTCCTGCTACTGAGATGGTTGAGGCCGATAAGTAGAGGATATAGTCACGGTCATAGTCGGGTGGGATAATAAACGGGGCATTGGAGAGTGTCGTTTTAATATCATCAAAAGCGGTTTGGGCATGTTCATCCCATTAGAATGGGATATTGTGCCATAAGAGGCGAAGAAAACCATGTGCATGAGTGGTGTAATAGGGGACAAAGTGGCGTAAAAAGTTAGCTTTGCCTTGTATGCTTTGAAGCTAGCATAAATTTTGAGGGGGGGAATTTTTGTGATGGCTTGGACCTTGAGGGGGTCCACTGTGATGCCGTGTTGGGAGACGATGAACCCAAGGAGTCGTCCAGTGGTGACACAGAATATGCACTTGAGAGGGTTCAAGCGTACATTGTACTGACGACACCTGTGAAAGACAATGTGTAAGTCATCGAGATGTTGAGTGTGTTTCTTGGATCGAGCGGTGATATTGGCCAAGTAGGTGAGGATGATTTGAGCCAGATCATGAAAAATGTATGTCATGGTGCATTGAAAAGTGGCACCAGCGTTCTTGAAGCCAAAAGGCATGACACGATATGAAAAAGTACCCCAAGGGGTAGTGAATGTGGTTTTGTATTGATCATCTATGTGAATCTAAATTTGGTTGTGGCCAGAGAAACCATTCATGAAGGAAAAAGCCTCGTGGCTAGTACAATCATCGATAATTTGGTCGATAAAGGGCGTTGGAAAATTGTCTTTGGGACAGGCGTGATTGAGATTGCGAAAGTCTGTACAGACGTAGATAGTGCCCTAATTTTTGTTAACATGGACAGCTTGGAGACCCACGACGCATATGCCATGGGGTATATGAACCCCGCAGCGCGTAATTTTTCAATCTCGGCTTTGATGTTTCCGCTTTGGATGGTTGTAATGGACGTTTCTGTTTTCATGTAGGGGTAATATTAGGCCATGTGTCTATACGATGTTCAACAATAGAGGGATCAAGGTCGGACATTTCTGCGTATGTCCAGGCAAAAATGTCTCGGTATTTCTAGAACAGAGCTTTGTAAGCTATGATTTCTTTGGGAGAGCATGCGGTGCCGATGGTGATTTCCTCTATGATTCCAGGTTTGATGGAAATATCAATTTTGATGTTGCGGGAAATGTTGGCCATGTTACCTTATTCAAAAGTGTTGAGGACAGGGATAGGGTTATTGAACCAATATATATGCCCTAAGGGGAGAAAATATTTGGTTTCGATTGCATATATGGGGTTTTTTTGGGGAAGCATAAAGCCTTCCTGTGAAAGAAAGAGAGCTTTGTGATGGAGCGGATCCCATGGGCAATTGGAGGTACTTAATTCCTCGAGGATGTCTTCATCGCAGTAGAACTATCGAGAATATAGGGGATCCACAGGAGTAACAATGGTGACTGTCATGATGTGGTTATATTCTGGTGAAGATGTAGGGGGAACAACATAAGGGGGTTGCAAGGGTTCGCTCGACATAAACCAAATATCGAGATACTGTGGGTTGAAAATGGTAGTCGAGCGTAAAATTTCTGTGGGGAAATGAATTGGAGAATTGGGGGGATTTGGGGGTAAATATTCCTTGAGACTATCTATGAAACATGGAGGAATGGGAAGTGCCTCGGGCTCGGGAGAAAAGATATAAACCATATCAGGTGATGGAGTAGGGGTAATCATTGGCTCTGTGGGCAGTGGGGGGGGGGGGGGTGTAAGATTTTGAATAAGGGCCATTTGGTGACTCCTATATTCAATGATCATAGGACATTGATATGTAAAATGATCAAGTGATTCGCATAAAGAGAAAGGACATCTCATACATTCATTGATTGAGGTTGCGACATAGTGGATGTAAGTGACATGAGGTTGAGATGATGCAGATGGAAGGAGTTCTTATTGAAATCTCTGGCAGACTGTCATTAGCGTCTGCTGAAATTGAGGTAATTCCGGGCAATGGTGGGTGTAATGGCCATACTCTGAATAGATGGCACATGCAAATTTCGTTTGCAGTCCTTTGTTACCTGTATTAGGGGATGCAGTGGTAGTACTGGAGGAAGTGACGAGTGGCATCGTTTCCTAAGGTAGTTGAATTAAATTGCGTAGCTCAGGAAGAGACAAGCATTTATTGGTGGGGTGTCCATCTTTCTCGCATAGTGGGCAAGGACGTTGAACTCTTGGGGGAATTGGAGCAGTGGGCTCTTTCTTCTTCCTTATGCCCCCAGCTGTAGTAGTGGCGCTAGCGAGTGGGGGTGAGGGTGGTGTGGTTGGAGTAAGTATTGGAATCTGCATCGGGATTCCTTCTGTTTGGGGAGGGAGGGATGGTTGAGGGACCATCACGGGTGGATGTAGATACCATACTAGAATTTCCAGCACCATATTTGGAAGGGTAAGAGTTGCGGATACCTGGAAATATTGTATGCCTGGTGGGGGGTAAAAGAAGGGGATTTGAGTTATGTCTTGGGGGATTGTCTCCCAAAATGGGATGTGGCCCTGGGGGAGGGTGAAATCGGAAACAAGGGGAGATGAAGAGTTCTCAAGGGATTCCAGAGGAAGGAGCTATATGATGAGTGGGATGTCATATAGTAAGGAAGCTTCTGTGAGAGGACGGGTATTTCCAGTTTTTGTTCCATTGGATGAGATGACACATACTTGTGTTGAGGAATGTATGAGCGGTGGTGCTCCATGGTATGTCCCTAGTAAGGATGGGTCTTTGAAAATTCTAGGACCCATCTCGATGAGTGGGTAGGCATCGGGATTACTGTGGACAAAGGGTAGGATATTGTCAATGTAGGAGGAAGGGTTGGGATCGTAATGTGACACCTGGTCGATAGTGACAATCTTCCCGTTGTGGGGGAACATCATTGTGTGAAACACAGAAGAGGCCAAAACCTTCATTGTGTACATGTAGCTATGTTAAAAAAAGATGTTGTAGTCGAGCGGAGCATCGATAACTTCAATGTCGATGATGATAGTCTTGCCCCCTAGTTCAATGGGGATGTTTTGAAAGAGCCCTTCAGGAGAGGATGGGCGTCCATCATAAGCTCTGAGAGTGATGGAAGATGGTATAAGCTCAGGGGAGCCAAGTTTCTTCCATACAGTTTTGGACATGATGCCTGTCGATGCACCTTCATCAATGATGCAACGATGAACTGTGATGTTTCAGATTTTAACCAGTATTTGTAAAGTGACCAAAGCGGGAAGATGGGGTTCCCCACTATCAAGATCAAATGTGATGAGTCGACTATCAACAGGATCGACTGCCCCCAGGGTGGAGAGTAATGACTTCCATTGAATAGGACAGGTTTGAAGGACTTCTAAAACTGACATGGCAGCAAGAGATTGTGCCAATTCATTGACCAGACTATAATTGTGGGTCACCCTAGCCTGGGGGTTGTTGACATTCTGTCATAATGGGATGCGTGGAATACGAAGGGGTGTTTCAGTATTAGGGAGAGGAATCATTAAAGGTGGTCCAGTTGTGGCTGGGACTGCTTCTGAGGTAGTGGGAATGGATTCAGGGGGTGCACTGTATTGACAGTTGCGCATTTGTCGAAGAACTTCTTCCTCGCTAGTGAGGAGGATCGTGCGATTGAAAGGAGTGTCAGGGTTTGGATACTATCTCATCTATGGTGGGGCAGGATGTCATTCCTATTGGGTTTTCATCACCCCTTGGTGTGGAATGGGGTTTTGCAACACAACTAGGGGTGTTTGTTGCACATATTGTTGAGGGGCTTGTAGCGGGGTAGGTGGTGCTGGGGGACATGGCCCATTTCTAGTTTCTTTCATCCGTTTAAAGTCAGATATTTGAGGGAAATGATGAGTATAATGGCCATACTCACTGCAAAGGGCACAAGGGAAGTTTGTATGAATATTATTGGTATGATTCCCTTGGCGTTTGTTGTTATTTCCCCTTTGGGGGTTCTAGTTCCCCTGATTCTGGTTTCCCCCGGTGGGTTGGTTTTGTTGGGGGTAGTTCTGGTTCCCTCCTAGTCCTGGATTATTATTGTTTCAGTTTTTTCCTTTCTTTTTGGCATTATTCGACTGATGGGTTGGATTTTCTGTATTCAGTTGTTTAAAATTTTGATATTACTGAATGGGAGAGGGTTGAACAAAGTTAACCCCAGCATGTGGGTGTCCTTGTGGTGGAGCCATGGGTTGTTGAGGGCTAGGAAATGGAAAGTATGGATTATAGGGTGGCAATAGTCCATAGGGTACATAGGAAGGTGTAGTGCTTTGACTAGTGTTGAGGGTGTAAGTTGAGGTAGAGGGGGTGCCAAAACTTGGTTGGATAGCTGGGCATATTATGGGTGTCGACGGTGGTCCACTTATGGGTGGAGGAATGGAAACTGGGTATGGTTGTTGATAAGGGGGAGGAGGATAATAAGGAGGTCCTCCTACTGAAATTACTAAGACAACTGAGAGGGGGGGTTGAATCAGTTGTTACTGTGCTTAAACAATAATAAATCTATTAAACCATTCTTAAATTTTCTTCAAGTGACATCAATAGTATACAACATATGGACAATAAAAGTAATGGGCATCAGTCACACATAAGGTATACACAGAGACAAATTTTCATAAGGAAACCCATAAAGGGATAAAACCTCTTCTTCTTCAAAATGATAGGCAGACTTTTAAGTTATGTACATCATCTATAATTGAGCACCAACTCAATGTGAGGATGTTACCTCTGTTTAACAAACTGTAACTTCTTTGAGAGAACCGAATCTCTTGTTTCTCTAGTGCCCACTAGAAGGAATCACCAACTCCCCTAATGTTCCAGCACCAACTGGATGGAAGCACCAACTTCCAGTTACACAGGCTCCAACCTGTATAACAGAGAACACTTGTTCTCCCTTGCACCACCCTGCCACCCTGGTTTCTATGGTTGCAATCAGATGGAAGCTACAACTCCCTTTGTTCAAGATTCCACTTGAACCTCTGAGGACAATAGTCCTCCCTAGCACCTCCCAACCACCCTGAAATATTAAATGAATAATTAAACAACCAACTACACAGATAAATCAATTCTTACCACTTCTTCTCTGTTTTGTAAATCTGGTCTTCTTCTAACTGTTATGAAATTCTTCTCTTCCTTTGTTTGTTCTGCAAATATGCTCTGCTTCAACTTGTTCTTTCATACTGCTCTGCTTCAACTTGTTCTTTCATTCAGCTCTGCTTCAATTCTTTTCCTCATTTGTTACTCTTCTCTGAGTTTTATCTCACACTGCGCATATTCTCAGTCTCACACTACGCAACTTCTTAGTCTCACACTGCGCAACTTCTCAGTCTCACACTGCGCATCCTGTGATTTTCCCTTTCTTACAATTTAATTCATTTTTCGTCCAGAACAACCAACCACGCACAGACTGTATCTTTTACATTTATACACAACACCCACAACAGTTACACTTCAAATCTTCTGAGGCAAAAGAAAAACCGTCTAAGAAACTGAAACGCCAACCGATCAGGAATCATGAATCAGTTTTGCTAACTAATTTGTAACTGATGAATTAACTGTGAGATAGAACAATAGCCCTCTGATCATATTCAAGTGTATCTTCACCGTTGGATGAACTTTATTAATCTTTCCTTTAAATCGGGTTTTGAAATTTCGGCATTCATGTGGCCAAGTGTCTTGACACTTCATATCACGATCTCTGAAACTCTGATACAGAGATTTTCTGTGCTATCTCCTTCCTCTTTATGACCAAGGCCATGACCAAGCACTTATTCATAAAGTTTTTTTTGTGAATTCACATTTCGTGAATCTGGTGATGAGGTATCTCGACTCTCCAAGTCGCAATCCCCGAAATGGAGCTTATCTAAACTGACTCCTTCCCTTCTCGTGACCACCGGAAGTGACCATAGGCTGTACCAAAAGGTGCGAATTTATAAACTTCATTGAGTCTGATCGACAGTTGAAATCTCCATAGATCCAATGATCCAGATCTTATCGCTATCTCGCATATCGCGAGTTTCCACACCATGCTTCGTTGACTCCAATTCAGCGACTTGTCCTATGATTCGACGGTCCATATATGATCTTAATTCAATGGCTCATATCATATCACAATTTCACATATCGCGATTTCGGCTTTCTTGTGGTTATGTTTCTTTCCTCTCCAAGTCACGATTCGTGAAACTCCGAAATGGAGTTGAATCAATGGTCCAGATCACACCTTGATCTGATGACTGCGATTAAATCGCGATTTTTCATATCGCGATTTTGATGGTTATATTTCTTGCCTCTCCAAGTCGCGAGTCATGAAACTCTGAAATGGAGTCGGATCAATGGTCCAGATCACACCTTGATCTGATGGTTTCGATTAAATCGCGATTTCGATGGTTATGTTTCTTGCCTCTTCAAGTCACGAGTCGCGAAACTCTGAAATGGCGTGGGATCAATAGTCCCGATCAACACTTGATCTGACGATCATTGGGAATTGTAAATGGGATCCAATGATCATAAATGTTGCTTCTCATCCTGAGAAGTCCCGATCATCACTTGATCTGACAGTCATCGGGAATTGTAAATGGGATCCAACAATCAGAAATGTTGCTTCTCCTCCTGATCTTACTTTGTTCTGCTTGCTCTAATATTTCCATCGATGATCTGCCAACAATCCTCTGCACTATCTCTTCTAAGCTTATTCGAATCTTCTCTGTAGCGTCTTCTCATAATGTTCATCTATTACATACTTTCTGTACTCATGCCATCTTCACTGTTGTACTTGCCATCAATGACAAGTATACAAGCATGCATTGTCTATTAAATATTTGCCAACATTCTCCCACCCTTTGGCATTGATGGCAACACAAGCACCCACATGCATTCAGACTCTCCTATCGGACTTTTTTCTCCCCCTTTGAAATCAATGTCAAAGAAGAAACATGCTCCCCCTGAGCTGTTGCAAAACATACTCCCCCTGTCAACTATGAGCATCTTGGAAATACACCAAATATTCAATAAGTACTCCCCCTGACCAAGTGACAGATTAGACACAAGAAATTATAACCCCCAACTTTTGACGAAGATATCCAAAAAGGGTTGCTCCTAATAGTTTTGTAAATATATCTGCAATCTGTTCTGTAGAAGGTATATAATTCAGTTGAACAATTTTGTTTGTAACTTGTTCTCTGAGAAAATGGTACTTTATTGGAATATGATTAGTCTTGGAATGAAGAACAGGATTCTTGGAGACACTAATGGCACTGGTGTTATCACAGTGAATTGGAATGGGATCAATGTAAGTTACCTTCAAATCTGCAAGAGTTTGTATCATCCATAAAAATTGTGTGTAGCAAGTAGAAACAGCAATGTATTCTGCCTCTGTAGTTAATAATGAAATGGATCCTTGCTTTTTACTAAGCCATGCAACTAATGAGTCACCCAGAAAGAATGCTCCTCCACTAGTGTGTTTTCTCTCATCAACACAGTTTGCCCAATCTGCATCTGAATAAGTAGTTAACTGGAAATTCTGATTTCTAGGATACCACAGACCATAATTCATTGTTCCCTTCAAGTATTTAAATATCCTTTTGACAGCTACCAAATGACTTTTTTTAGGAGCAGACTGATAATGACCTACCATTCCAACAGCTTGCATTATATCAGGATGGGATGTTGTGATGTACAGAAGACTGCCTATCATAGAGCGATATGACCTTTGATCAACATCAGGTGAGATATCATATTTACTCAGCTTGCAACCAACCACCATAGGTGTACTAACAGGAGAGAAATCCTCCATCTGAAATTTCTTTAACATATCTTTCAAATATTTTTCTTGAGAGATAAATATTCCTGCAGAACTCTTTTTTACTTGTAAGCCAAGAAAATATGATAGTTCTCCTATCATGGACATCTCAAACTCTGTTTGCATAGAGTTAGCAAACCACTGGACAAATGATTCATTAGTACAACCAAAAATAATATCATCTACATAAACCATAAAAACTAGTAAATTATCACCTTCAGACTTAATGTAGAGATTGTTGTCAACAGTACCTTTCTTGAACCCTTTGTCTTGTAGAAATTTGTCAAGTATATAATACCAAGCTCATGGTGCTTGTTTCAGTCCATATAAGGCCTTCTTCAACTTGCAAACATGATTAGGATTATCTGTCAATGAGAATCCTTTAGGTTGCTCCATATATACTTCTTCTTCTATATCTCCATTTAGAAATGCTGACTTAACATCCATCTGATAAACTTTAAAGTTCTTATGACATGAATAAGCAAGAAACATTTTGATGGTTTCCAATCTTACCACTGGTGCAAAAGCTTCATCAAAGTCTTGACCTTCAACTTGTGCATACCCTTTACAAACCAGTCTGGATTTATTTCTAACAACTTGCCCTTTTTCATTCATTTTATTCTTGAACACCCATTTGGAACCTATTACATTCTTATCTACAGGTCTAGGGACAAGTTCCCAAGTATTGTTCTTTTCAATTTGATCAAGCTCTTCATTCATTGCTCTAATCCAATCATCATCCTGACTAGCTTCCTCAAAAAATTTAGGTTCAGTCATAAATAAAAAGGCAACATGAGATTGTTCTAAGTCTTTAATCAATTTCCTTCTTGTCTGAACTCCTTTATTTATATCTCCAATTATCTGATTTTCAGGATGATTCTTTCTAATAATTCTGAGAGGTGATTTTGCTTCTTTCTGCTGATTTGTGTCAGTCTGAGTATTTGTATCTTCATATGATTCATATTCTTCCTTTTCTGATCCTTGGACCTATTCGTCTTCATCTTCAACTATATCTTTTGTTCTTGGTTCAGCACTGCCTACATTCTTGACCGGGATTTCTTCATCAACTTTTATGTCTATACAATCAACTAGTTTATGCAGTCTCTTACTGTAGCATCTGTACCCTTTATTATTTGTAGCATAACCCAAGAATATACCTTCATCAGCCCTTTCATCATATTTGCCAATATTTTCATCATTGTTCTTGATATAACATTTACTCCTGAAGACTTTAAAATGCTTGATTGAAGCAGGTCTTCCAAACCATAGTTCATAAGGAGTCTTGTCACTGTGTGGCCTGAGATGAGCTTTGTT
>ML857133.1:0-15556 GCA_009831015.1 Picea engelmannii | reverse complement strand
TGTGGGCATGTATGGGCCCATTACAAAACCTTTAAAATTCCCTAGTGATGTAATCTAAGAAAGTAAATTCAAAAACTATCCTATCTTTGTAGCATGTGGGCATGTATGGTCCCTTACAAATTTAAGATGTGTTTGAAAAAGAAACTAAGAGGAGTCCCAAGGGGGCTGTTTTCCTCTCCTAAAGGTTGTGTCTTTTAAGGGAGATGAAATTTTCCCTCAACCGTTTTTCTGATTCTCAAGATTGCTCTATGGCGCGAGAGAAGAGCATACTCAAATATTGACGTTCAATTTCTGGTCCCAATGCAAGTGGTTATATTTTTGATATAGAATGATTCCAACTTATTTTTAATCAAAGCAAGCCATCCATGTGGCAAAATGAAAGAAAAAAGAGGATAAATATCGATTTTAACCCCCCTAAGTGCCTATGTTTTGACTAACCCTTCATGTGGAGAGGCAATCTAAGTGTGGTGCATATTAAAATCTACATAAAATCAAACTTAAGAAGGCTATGCGCCTTCAATAGATCACAAAAACCCTTACAATGTATGATTTTCTAGACAGATGCGTGGGTCACAGAGTAGACAGAGGAGCATTTGGCACCAATGTGCAAATCAAAAAGGAATTTTTGACGCAGGTGCACAGAATGCACTGAGAAACATAGTGAGTTTAGTGCATGTGCTCAGAAGACGTGCTTGTGGGTTAAAAAACCCACGCCCTTTCTGTTACATGGCCAGGAAGAAAATTTTGGATGAAATTCTCTCAGCTCATCTCTGAATTTATCTTTTTGTAGGCAGGCATGGGCTGGTTATGGTTAATGCAAGTTAAATAAATCAAAAAGTAGTGTTCAAACAACCCAAATGGGGAGGAAGTTGATACTTATGCCCAGTGGAGTCACCAATCTGTTGTGTCCCTTTCATCACCTAAATGAGAAAAATAAGGACGCTTACAAGTACAGTTGGGTTAGTTGGACAATATAGCAGTGAATGCAAGATTTAGAAACATCAAGCATAAGAAATAAACAAAGAATTAAGCTAATAACAATAAAAGAAACTAAACTAGAGTGCATAAGGGAAATAGAACAAAAAGTAAACAACATTCATGCCACCAATGGATAAGTTGTATTAGTGGGGAAACACCAAAGACAAAGGGAGACTTATGGGTCCCCTCTTCATCCAAAGGAGGGCTCTCGAACCCCCAATGATTGAGCTCTTCTTACAAGTAGAAAACTAGAAGGAAATGGTGAAGAAATCCAAAGCTTATTCACTCAAGAGGTGATGTGAATGTCTAAATGAAATGGTGCTTGTATGCTAAAGTGAGGAAATAGGTTCCTCTAAGAGAATATAGGTAGCATAACAATACAAATGAATTCTTGGAAATATAGTGAACTCATGGCCTCTTTTTATAGCAAAACTTTGAGGCATTATTCAACCAGTCCTTAGTGTGAAGAAGGGGCTCTTTAGGGCACCCTTAGGTCTTTGACTAGCCCCCCACTCAGATTCAGCTGGGATTTGGGTGTCAAATCGACTTGGGAGATGAACCAGAAGTGGGTGGAAGGTCGACCAAAATCATAAATGCGTCATTCTAAGGTATGCGCGGGCTTTTTGCATCCACAGTCGCGCATCAAGTGCATGTGCGCTTTTTCGACGCTTTTATACTGTCGCACGTGCATGCGCTTCCTTTGTATCCTTAGCGCATGCTAATTTTATAACCAGTTGTATAGTTTTGTGCCCTTTGGAAATGCATTTTTTGGGCCATGGATGGACTAATGGGTGTTTGGAGATGATGGATTCATGTAACCATTTGCGGACGAAATTCTAGTGATAACACTAGTATCTTGAGCTTGTTCTTGAAGATTTGTGAAGTCAATGGGATTGATTAAGTTGTCTACCAGGTTTTTGGATTTGAGATAAAACACTCTAAGTTCATATGATTGATTGGTGAACAATTTCTTGGACGTCAATCCCTTGAGGAACTGGTGTCACTAGTTCAACGGGAATGTAGGGGTAGTGTTTGAGGTAGTAGTCGTGTCAAGTGTAGTGTTATTGTCTGAACGACTACACGTTATGACAGGAGAATGATTTTTTGGGGGAGTCTTGTGACCTCCACATGCCATCAATTAATTTCAGGCCCTCTTTCTAGCGCCATTTGTTGACATATGTAAGTGACACACCGTCAACTGGAAGGTTAGATCCGGATTGGGGTTGTCTAATTAACCCAAGCCGTTTGGTATGATATAACCTCACAGGTTTAATGGCTCTGTTAGCCAACTAGAGTCCTAAAAACTATGAAAGGAAATAAACTAATCTAAAGCTAAAATCTTAATAATTAATACATTAATCACAAATGTACAGCAAGAGTGTTTATATACAATGATGATATACAATTTGCAAAGTTTAAACAAAGATTTGCGAAAGTGATTGTTTGAGATGATGTTTCTTAAAACGATTAATCAAAATCAAAACCTATTCTAATGATCAAACTATCAAACTATTAAATAGCAAATGAATATAATTGTAATAATTTGACTAAAACAGACAAAGCTAATTAACGTCTAGATAACACAATCATTATTCATTCATAAATAATTTAAATAAATAACACATAGACTAACCTCTAGTTGATCAGCAAAAATAGGTTTATCTCTCTGTGTTGTGTAAGATCCTGTTTGTCGTGCATTTAAGGGAAACCTATGACAAAAACAAACAATAGTTGTAATATCCCTAGGCCGAACCCAATTGTAATGTAAATGAAAATGTACTTAAGTTGGTGAGTTGTTTGATATCATTTTTGTATGCACCTTTCATGGCATAGTGCGTGCATGTATTGCGCAGTAAAATGAGGAAGTGTGCACATTCCAGGATACTACGCACAACAACATAAGTGTGCACGATTTTGAGTCCAGGGAGCCTTTGTGTATATGTTGTGTTTTATAGGCTGGTGAGCCGTTTTTTTTATTATTAGGCCGGAGAGACTATATGTTAAAGTCCAGTGTGCCTACTTGTTTATATGTCTCAGCATTAATATAAAATACATCGTTGAGCACAGACCGAACATGATGAAAGATTATGGGGGACTAAAATCCACTAGTTAGGGAAAGGGTGGGGGCTAAAAGTTAAAGAAAAGGGGCTAAGTTAGGGAGCTTAAGCCAAAAAGGAATATTATATTAATATTTCTTAAAGTATAAAGTATGGATAATTATTTTATCCTAAGTTCTAAAGAAGGGGACAAGTGGGCCAAAGTAGTTCCCAACATGAAAAGTGTCAATTTGGGGACATGAATACATATTGTTTGGACTTAGTTCATTTCTTATCATTCTTTCCATCATTCCTCCCATCATGGAGTCATACAGTCAATCATCCACGAGCATTCACACACTCATTGAGCTATCTTTTGTACCTTCATATAATTGTACCTAAACCTGTATCTATAGCTATACCTGTTTGTGTAGCTGGTTATCTTGGGAGCTGGACTGAAGAAGCAGGTTTTTAGGCCCGTGGGATATTGAAGAGGAGGGTTGTGAGGCCCATGAGCAAACTCTCTGGGTGAGAGAATTGTTGGGAATTGATTTCCTGAAGGTGCGAAACTGCAACTACAGGGCTCTGAGACTTCATGTCTGGCATGTTGTTGAAGCCCGGGAAGGAAGTGGGGCAGCCAAAGGACTGTTGAGTAGAGAAGGGGCACACTTCCTGGGGTGGGACAGGAATGTGGGGAATGAGGGACTATAGGCTGTTAGTTTGAGTTGGCGCCTGTGACAGAGTCTTTCTTATTATCTGAGATAGTCAGCCTGGTTAGGAATCCCTTTACCCGGGTGGAGTTTAGTCCCAACTCGGGGGTGACCCATTGCTGAGAGTGATGAGAAGTGTGGTCTAAGGCTGGGAGGTTCATGGAAGGTTTGCACGCAGTTGGTGATATTCTTACCAAGATAAGTGTTAATTGTGTGATAAATTTACATGTTGCATTATTATTTACGTGTTTATTTTTGTGGGTTTATCCTATGTGTGGTTATAATTGTCTTTATAGTTATGGGTATTTCCTATATAGGTTGCATGTATGTGTTTATTGTTATTTCAGTATGAATCTGTGCAATTACAGAATGCATTTGTCTATTTATGTTTTATATATAAAGTTTCGCAATAGTTATGTGTGTATATGTTTAATTGCATGTAGCTCGAAACATTTATGTGGCATATCTCAATTGGATGTTGGGTATGTTCCAATATGTTCCATAGAGAGAACAAAAGTGTTCTCTAGAGTCGCATGGCCCGACATGGGTGGTCGGGGATGTTACAATAGTGCTTCCTGAAGAAATTCCAGGAAGTGTTTGATATTTTGGAGTGAATTTATAACAGCAAAAAGATAAATAACTATATTTCCTGTGACCTCAAGATAACCAATAGTTGAGAATGAAATAAATCTCAATTCTGAGCAGTGATGTTGTCAATCTTTTAATATTAGAAGAAAACTAAAAAATACCTAAATAGTTAATCGATCACGGGTAGAAACTAGACCAACATGATAGACATCATTTAAATAATCAATGATATGAAACATCATATGAGGAAAAGACTAAAGATAAATCAACATAAGTGACATTTCATAACACATAAATAATAGGAGAATACAATGAAGCAAGCATTGCATAGTTCACACAGGTCTAAAGCCAATAGTAAATTGCTTCCCCATATCACTTCGAAAATTATATGTCCATATTGTGGTCCAGAAAAAGTTGTCTTTACACTAAGCAACAACAGTTATTTAAACATGTCTTGGATCAATAACCTCTTATCATACAAGATAGAGGATGATCCCTGAAAATAAGTTTGTTTTGCAGAAAATAGAATAACAATAGGAATAGTCATGTAGGAGTGTATATTAAAAAATAATTACATAAATGACATTGTGTTTTCAAAAACGATAAATTACTAAGCTATTAAGCACTTAATCCATGGTTCCTTCTCCTTGAAAATAGCATCATAAACTGTTGTTTTCCTGAAAATGATAAAATGAAATCGAATTTTAGATAACAATACAAACTAATAATTTTAAATAGACTAGCTAAAGAATCTTACAATTATGTAGCTAGTCTTAAATTAAAAACAAAATCAAAAATAAATCTATCTATTTTATTTTTCCAACAGAATCAAATCAAAAAAGAATCAAAACAACTTTTTACCATTTCAAAGACTAGAAAAAGAAGCATTTGATAAGTCTAAATTTATGATAGTGTTGAAGTTCGTTGAGTCTTTAATAATCACATTACCAACCCATTTAATCCTCTTGTTTTCCCTGTTAACGTTCAATCGAACGCATGCTTTTAATTCTTCATTTTCCCTCTCAAGCAAGGAGTTGTGTGCTACCATTTGGTTTAACTGTGCTTGGATACAGGGAATATCCCTGTAGTATCTCTCAAACCAATTAGGACATTTTTCACAGTGAATTGGTTCTATGGTAGGTATAGGTTGAGTCTCTTTTGCAGAGGGAACTTTGGTTTGTCTTGTAATTTTCTTCAGATCGTGTCATATACCAGAGAAACCCTCTTGGTTCTTTAGGAATGGTGGGAGATTAGAAACAAAATCGTACTGTATAGATTTAGTAACAATTTCATTTCCTAGGAACTAGTCATCTACATCCTCTTGTGAAAGAAAATTATCGATCTCCTCCTCGAAAAAGTGATCATCGATCTTGATCACTGGGATCGATCTCAGATGATCTTGCTGGTGATTTCTCAAATTTCTAGATATGAGCCTACCCGATCTCTTGTTTTTGAAATTCATGTTCAGATTAATCTATTTCGCATACCTTCCTTTTTTCTTGACAATTGATTCGCTTGGGACAACCCGAATAGGCTCATGAGTAGGAGAAGAAGAAACCATATCCTTTAAATCACCTAGAACTTCTTCCAAAGACTTTATGGGCACTAAATCATATCGTGGATTCTTTCTTGATGGCTAAAGGATAGCGACAGAGGTTTGGTCCATCGACACATGGCCTTCTTGTGGATTAACAAATAGGTTTTTGAGAGTAGGGTTAGATATACAACGACTGGGGTCTTCACTGTGATGGAGAGGTAATTTGGTTATATTTTTGGGTAGGGTAAAATTATTTCTCAACAAGAAACTTTTCCAACTGTCCCCAGTCTTAGATAGGTGTGAAATAACGAGGATTCGAACAAGGCCATGGTGAAATAGGCTTGACAATGGGTTCATCCTTTGGCTTTGGTAAAACTTAGACATTTTCTGCAGACTCCTCAATAGATAAAATGGCATATTCAAATTGAAACCTAGAAAAACCATAAGCAATTGGATATGATACAAGAAGATCAAACCATATCTACCTTCACATGTTATGAATTTCTTAAGAATTAGGAGTAGGCCATGCCATCGGGGTTTGAAAAGGGAAATCGGTGCACCTTTTGGGTAGCACTGCGATTTCTACATGCCATGAGCAAGTGCCAGGGCATGCCTTCGATTTTGGCATTTTTGAACCATAATTATCCCTATTGGGATAGTCCTGTAGATTTTGTGATGGAACCCTCTGTTACCTCTAGATGCAGATCCCCCACCTTAGCTCTGGTGTCATCAAATTTCTGAGCGAAATCTTGGGCCACAACGAGGTTGAAACCCTCAAACCATCTGATGAAAACATCTCAGCCATGGGCTACAATGTCATCTATTGAATCATCATGAGAGAGGAGGGCTTGTGAACCATTGGGTTCTATTCTTACCACAGGCACCATGGATATTATCACATAGGAACAACAAAGGGCAGCGAGAGGTAGGTTTTTCTCTCCAACACACAAATAGTAGGAAAAGGTCTACATAATCGGGAGGGAACCGATTCCTAAGGGTTTGGGAGGCTATCATAACCAACATTCGGAGCTTTGAGTGGGCAATAACCAGAGGATGCACAGGATAGTAAACCATTCTGCGAAATGAACACTAAACCCAAAACACCACCACTTATCTCTTCCAATAATGAATGCAAGTCTGAGTTATGCAGGACAACGGGTGATGTGGAATTGTGAGTGTGTCATTTATGTACCATGGTGACAATATTGTGATACGATTGATAAGAGTAGGATTTATATTTGGAATTTAACCCAAGGTTTTGCGCAGTCAAGCATATACCAAATGTAAAAACCATATAACCAATAATATAAATGACTAATTTGTATCTCCCAAAGTGGGTAAATCAAGTGTTATGGTAATGGATCAAAAAATAAAAGATATTAGCTTACAAACTTTTACTTGTATAAAAATAATATAGATTCCCTTTAGTTAAAATCCCATTAACAAAAGAAATCACAAACTGTATGATGATTACTCAAGCCAAAAAAAAAAAAAAAAATCATACTTTCAGTCATGGAATTAAATAAAACAAACGATGAATTCTTACACACAGTTAGGCCAATGAAGCTTCTCAAAAACAAAAGGATAGAAAAGTTTGTAAGGAGTAGGAGGCAGCTACAGAAAAATTTATCCCTTGGCGACGACATTTTACCAAGATCAATTTTTACAAGAATTATTGGCTGCCAACAAGTTGGTTCCCTAAAATAAGGGAGTTGGTGCTTCCTAGGGTTGGTTCCCAAAAACAAGGGATTTGGTGATTCCTTGGTTTGGTTCCCTAAAACAAGGGAGTTGGTGCTTCCTAGGGTTGATTCCCTAAAACAAGGAGTTGGTGCTTCCTAGGGTTGATGCCCTAAAACAAGGGAGTTGGTGCTCCCTAGGGTTGGTGCCATAAAATAAGGGAGTTGGTGCCCTAAAATGAGGGAGTTGGTGCTCCCTAGGGTCAGTTCCCTGAATAAGGGGATTTTTGTCTCTAAGAGTTGGTGCTCTAAAGAGGATTGGTGTCCTTCACAAACACATATTATTCTTTATAAACTTTGTAATGCTTGTTGAAGTATACTTATATAATTGATTTTTAAATAAAAAGTCCATTGTTGATCTATAATGATGATAAATAGAATAACAAAGCAATTACTAATTGTTTAAAAAGGTAATATTTATTCACCCCCCCCCCCTCTTATTATTTCCAACAATTGGTACCTGAGCGAGTGCCTTCAGCACAGTCTAATAAACTGGAAGGTAGATCTTGAAAGAAATGGATCAACAAGAAGGGATTTCTTCCAACAAAGCACCATTGTTTAAAGGAGATGATTATTCTCTCTGGAAAACAAGAATGAAAAGCTACCTCTTGGCTCTTGGTTTTGATGTTTGACAATCTGTAGTAGATGGTTACACTGCATCAGCTACTCCACCCATAGATATTGCAGGAAAGAAGATTTGAAATGAAAATCCAAGAGAAGTCAATGTCATTCTAGGAGGATTAACAAATCATATATTTGTGAAGGTAATGCATTGTAACTTAGCTAAGGAGATCTGGGACAAACTAGAGGTTATATATGAAGGATATAGAAAAGTCAAGGAAGCCAAACTAAAAACATATAAAGCTCAGTTTGAACTATTTAAGATGAAAGAAGAAGAGAACATTGTTGAATACCTGCATAGAGTAGATGAGATAGTTAATTCAATCAGAGCAGTAGGAGAATAACTCTCATACAAACCTTTTGTAAAAAATATCTTAAGGTCCTTACCTATGAGGTATGATGCCAAGATTTACACAATTAAAGATAGATCAGAACTTGACATACTCATTATAGATGAGCTCCATGGAATTCTTACTTCATATAAGATGAGGGAAGGACAGGAAAAACCATCAAAAGGAGAAACCACATTTAAGGATTATAAAGCAAAGAAAAATCAGGAACATGTGTCTAATGAAGATCAATCTGACATATAAGATGTAGAAGAGGCCACCTTTGTAAAGAAACTCCAAAAAGATATGGAATACATAAAAGAAAGTTACCCTTCAAAATTTTCAACTGTGGAAGAATCAAACACTTTGCTAGCAAATATCCCTATCCCAAGTAGAAGGATAGTGATGATGAAGAATCCCACAAATAGAAAGACCATAAAAGGGATAAAAACCAATAAAAGAAGAAATTTTATAAGAAAAAGAAAAAAATTATACTCCAAAGAAGACATCAGCTCTTCAGACATGAGTGAAGATGAAGATTCAAAGCTTCTATTTATGGGAATGAACACTCAAAATAATAATGTAGATGATGAAGAAAACTCTGAATTTGAACGAGAATTAGATCTAGAAGCATAACCGATTAGCACTCTGGAGGAGATAAGAAAGTATAAAAAGAAGAACAAGCTACTTATGACACAACTTCAAGAGTTTGAAGAATCACATCAATCAAGAGAAATAGATGCATCAAGAACCATCAAAGAATCAGAGAAGATCATCAGTGATTTGAATTCCCAACTCCTAGAAGCTAAAATAATTGAATAAGTCATTCTAAAACAACTCAATGATAGAGAACAAGTATGTGAGAAGCTAGAAGTTGAGATTGAGTTGCTAAAAAGTGAACTTGAAAAATAAAAGAAGGGATCAAAATATGAAAATAGTTCAAAAATCTTGGATAAGACAAGACTGGGATATGATCCCTCTACATAACAAAAAAATGACAGACAACTAATCAGCTATGCATATGCTCTTAAGAACTCCATAAGAAGAGAATAAAATAAGGCAAGGACAATACCATTGAAGACTATCCCAAATGAACAGAAATATGCACTCCCTACTAAAGAAAAAGATGAAAAGAAGAATAGAATCATCATAAATAATCCCTCTAACATAAATCAATATATTTTCCTTGGATATTATTATTCCTACAATAATTTTGGACATAAAGAAGTACATTGTAAAGATTATATAAAGTACAATCAAAGAAATGTTCAAAGATATCAAAACAATAAGAATAATGCAGAAAGAAGAAATTATAACTCATTCTCTCCCTTACAAGACTTCAATATTGAATGCCAAAATTGCAACAATTATGGTCATAAGGCTAGTGAAATTATATTTCCAAAGTATTCCATGAAGGAAAGTATCTCCAGCATTAAGGAAAATTATAAAAAGATATGGAGAAGAAAAGATAAAGTACAAAGGAAGAAAAATGATGAATATATTGCACCTTAATTGATAAAATTGACAATAAGAGAATGATGGGTAATGTGTCTAATAAGACATATGAAAATTGGAGTTATGCATATAAACTGGATCAAGCTCAAGAAAATAAAACTCCTAAAGAAAAATCTGACACAATTGTAGAACTTGATAATGTCCCGCAAGTAGATTATCCATTACCCAACAAATGGAAAATGCAAAAAGAAAATTCTCAAGACAAGGATAAAGAAGCTTTTGTTGCACAAAACAGTGATGATGATGATGAACGTTCAAGAGGATATCAACCAAAATAATTGAGAGATGATGATCTTGGAAATTTTCAAACATCATTTTGATGACCTACTAAAACTCCTCCTCAACAAAAATATAAACAAAAGAAAGGAAGGAGGAATTAGGGAAGACTTAATATTGTTCTTGTTGATACCCCTATGAGTATCGAAGCACAGAAAAATTAAGAGGCTCAATAGATAACTAGCATCATTGAAAGAAGCATGGTTTGATGAAGGTTTTCACCCGCCAAGGAATAGTGTTGGTTATGTAGTCTCTCAGTGAAGTTATGTGAATGGTTTATGAGGCAGTTCTGTCATGGTACATGGTTGGTACATATGTGAGTTCCACTGATATATCTTATAATAGAGGCATATCATATGTGATATGACACTTGTTTAAGGCACATTGTCGGTACATTGATAGAGGCACTTGTTGATGATCCTAATATATGCTTGGTTCACTTTTGGCACATACTCTTGACATATATTTTTCTTCATGGTTGATGCATGAGATAGTATGTATGATTGGCATAAAATTGATGTATGGTGTGGCATGAGTGTATATGGTATATGCAGGGAAAGGTCCAAGGATCGTTATGGGAAGATCAGGTCTTTCTTGAGAAGTTGAACTATGTTTCAGTAGAGCAGTGTTATATTGAAGCGAAAGCAGATTGTTGTGGTAGAATATTGTTCATCTTGCAGAGAATATAGAGGGATACATGCCCATAGGGGGGGTTATTCTTATTCCCATTATTGGTTGTAACAACATGATTTCAGGTGGAGATATGATTGGAAACCATGCCACTAGCATTCCCTCATAGTGATATCCGTTGTCCAAAGGGGGAGAGATTCATAGACAGGGGGGGTATCACCTCAGGGGGAGTGTCACCCTAAAGGGAGAAAGGAAACATCCATTTTTTTCATTGATGTCAAAGAGGCAGAAAAATAAGTAAAAAAAAATCAATTTCCAAATTTAAAGATGAGATCAATGATAGGGGGAGAAAAGGTACAAGCTCATTTGTTTTACAGATATGTTTTCCTCAATGACAAAGGGGGATATTGTTGGAATTATTGATTGTGTGTTGTCATTGATGGCAACATGAGTCAAACATGTACAGTAATTAGAGAGAAAGGAATATCAACCTTGGGGAAAAGGAAGATCACCTTCAGGTAGAAGAAATTCATGATCATTGTTGATCATGATAGGATCAACAAATGATCCTATGTTCCTAAATCTCAGGAGAGATAGCGGGGAGTTTCTACAAAGAATACATACACAGAATTAGAGCATGGAAAGGATGGAGGAAATCTCAGAAAGGAGAGCGCATTACAAAAGTGTTATCGGGATTGAAATCCCCACAGTAAACTCCAATAGAATCAAGGAAGAATCTTGTCCATTGATGTAGTTCTTGAGATAATCCTGGACTGTCAAATCGCACAGAAGCCAGAGCCTACACAGAAGAATCCCTTGTAAGGGATCGAGTTACAGGAGACATTCATTCTCAGTTCAGGAAAAATATGGGTCGTTAGATCAAGCCTGGACCTTAGATTCAGTCTCAACCATGGATGACGAAGTGGAAGGATAGGATAAGTGGGGCCAAAGGCATGAAGTTTTGAAGAAAATAATGATAGTTTCATAGCAAGGTAAATCAATGATTTTTGGGCTATTCGAATCGAGAAGGAGTGCACTAGAAAATGAAAAGGTGGGCCTGAAGTAGGACTAGACAAATGGTGGAGATTAACTCGGGGTACTCCTAATTGATGAATCATAAAGGTAACACATGGCGAATATTAATTGGTGTTCGGAGGAAAGTGTTTGGAGTCCAGTGGAGAAGAGTTGTTTTAACACTCTGAAATCGATGTATCAAAAAATAATTTTCCTCATTGATACCCTTTATTTGATGTCCAAAAAGGTTGTAACACGTGGTGACTATTAATTGGTGTTCATAGGAAAGTGTTTGGAGTCCATTGGAGAAGAGTTGTTTTAACACTCCAAAATCGGAGTATCGAAACCGAATATTCCTCATCGATACCCTTTATTCGATGTCTAGAAAGGTTGTAACACATGGAGACTATTAATTGGTGTTCAGAGGAAAGTGTTCAGAGTCCAGTGGATAATAGTTGTTATAACACTCTAAAATCAAAGTATCGAAAAAGAATATTCCATTTGATACCATCAGTTTGGAGAGATGAAGAATGTGGAAGTGGCATCCCTCCGAAGACAAAGAATCGAAGAATATTCCATTCGATACCATCCATTCGAAGAGATGAAGAATGTGGAAGTGTCATCCCTTTGAAGACAAAGCATCAAATAATATTCCATTCGATACCATCTATTTGGAGAGCTGGAGAATGTGGAAGTGGCATCCCTACGAACACAAAGAATCAAAGAATATTCCTTTTGAAACTACAATGAGACACATAGTAAGACAAAGAGGAAACATGGCCCAATCAATTGATGACAAGTGTCAAAATTCATATGCCACATAAGGTCTGTGAAAGTCGGAAATTAGGATAACATGTGGCACACACACTACACATCCACATCATCATTGGTGATGTCAATGAGCAAAAACGTTCAATGAAAAAATGTGGTGGTATATATCTGACCATCTGTCAGAAGGTTAAATCAATGATGAAATTTTATAAGCGTATTTTAAATTACGCAGACTTTAGCAAGGAGGAGACGAAGTGATTTTACTCTGGACCGTCAATTAAAATCGATGACGTGTCACTCTATGATTTAAATCGCACATTGGCAAAACGTTAAAGAACCACTATGTTGAAATATCACGGACCATCCACTCAACCACAGATTAAGTCCTGGACGTCGATTTGTTTTAGCCTCCAGATAAGAAATAATTGTCCATCCAACAAGATATTAACTCCACATCGTCATATCAATATCAAAAGATAAATAATCGACGAATGAGATTGAACTTCCGTGATAAAGCCTCTTATGTATTCTCTCTCGATCACAGGTCAAAGTCATATGAACTTTATGAATTTTTATTGGGTTAAGTGTTAACTGGGATAGCTCTTGGTTACAGTATACAGTCACTTGGTGAATAAAAAGTGATTTCGAGATAGAGTGTAGAACATGATTCGCACCCTAAGCTATTAACCACAACATACGGTCCCATGTAGGAGAATAAGGGAGAAAATATAAAGTGCTAACAGAACAATGCTTAGAATGAATAATCCTGTGGTTTTGAGCCTACGATCACATAAAGAAAAGATAAAGTGCTTTGGGTTTAACTATGTTTCCTGTAGGAAACTCAAGAAGAACACCATAACAATACAAAGATCTCGTAAAATCTCAAATATGATCTATTGGAGAACTGAGGATGAAACATAATCATAAGAATGAAATAAATAGGCATGGGATCAAGTTAAAAGAAATCGATCCATACCTATGATAGATTTATGAAAATCCCTCTTACTAATTGAAAAGATTTCACAATAAATTTGTGAATAATAATAGAGGAAGATATTAATTCTAAATTAAAAGACAAACATTATTATTGGTAATTTAAATAAAGAGGTGCAATGGTTCAAACAAAGGGACACGATGCTTCAAATATCATAGTAGTTGGAAGACTATATAAGCAAGAAAGAACGATGAAAGAGAAGGTGTCTCTGCAGTCCAGATTAGAAGATAAAAAGTAGAAGCAAAGTCCAAGCAGGAAACTTGAAGATACTTATGCAGTGAGGGTGGAAGGGAGGAGAAAGGAAGGATTCATATCCTTTACTAAGTAAAGTGTGAAAACAAGGGAGTTGGTTCTTACTAGGGTTGGTTCCCTAAAACAAGGGAGTTGGTGCTTCCTAGGGTTGATTCCATAAAACAAGGAGTTGGTGCTTCCTAGGGTTGATGCCCTAAAACAAGGGAGTTGGTGCTTCCTAGGGTTGGTTCCTTAAAACAAGGGAGTTGGTGCTTCCTAGGGTTGGTGCTTCCTAGGGTTGATTCCCTGAAGAAGGGGATTTGTGTGTCCAAGAGTTGGTGCTCTAAAGAGGATTGGTGTCCTTCACAAACACATATTATTCTTTATAAAATTTGTAATTCTTTTTTAAGTATACTTATATAATTGATTTTTAAATACAAAGTCCATTGTTGATCTATAGTGATGATAAATAGAATAAAAAAGTAATTACCAATTGTTTAAAAATGTAATAATGATTCACCCCCCCCCTCTTAGTATTTTCAAAAGAAAAATTGGGAGTGGCATGGATACTATAAATGGCAGAAGGAAGTGGAAACATGAGTGTAATAAATGAGAGGTATGGTTATAACAGTTTCAAGGGAAGTGATGACCCTAGCTTTCCTATTTTTTTTCAGCTATATTTTAGGCACATAGATTAATCGATGTGATAGGTGCCCAAGGTGCCTTAGGTGATGGAACACTTGGAGGGTACTGAAAAAAATAATAATTTTTCTATTGAAGCCATAAAAACATCATGGGAGGGGGGGGAAAATACCAAACAAGTATCCCAAGGGTTAGCCTTGGAAGGGATAACATGGCCATTATGGTGGTCCCATAGATTCCATGTGGTGGGAAGAGAAGAGGATGTGATTAATAGGGGTCCTTAGATGGACATACTCCAATAGAGGGGCCTATCTAGGAGATGGGTTTCTCTCACCCGATCAATACTTTTATTGTGACTGGAATTTGAAATGTAATAAATGGGGGGAAGTCTCAACTTGACTTTGTCTAAGTTGAAGGTCATTAAGTGTGAATGTGATGGACATATAATAGCCAAGGAAGATAGTAAATCCTTTAGTTGGTAAGGACAAGAATTAGAGAAATTTTGAGGTCTAAAATGGGCCTCCCAAGGAAAATAATAATATAATAGTTAAATAATAAAATAAGAGTTACGAATTTTCAAAGGGAAACAAAGAAAAATGATTTTTCTAATCGTACTTCCAACTAATATCCTAACATGTTTACTAAAATTTCAAGTGTAGGCACTCATTGGATGTGGAACTAAATTCTACATCCAACGAGTACCTTCACTTGAAATTTGACTAAACATGTAAGGGGATAAGTCGAAAATAGAATAAAAAACATGTTTTTTTTTCTTTCCCTCCAAAACTATTTACCCTTATGGTTGACATCATCATATTGAATCCTATTGGTTATTTTAAATTTGATATTGATAGCACATTTTTTTAGGCCCATTTTTTACCTCAAAATTTATCTAATGCTTGGAGGACCTAAAAGGATGACATGGCACCATGTGATCAAGAAACTTCA
>ML857132.1:2906-17662 GCA_009831015.1 Picea engelmannii | reverse complement strand
AAAGTGGTTTGCAAATATGTCACCAATTCCAATTTTAGATGGAGGCTCTTTGTAGCATCACCAATTCCAATTTTAGATGGAGGCTCATTGTATCATCACCAATTCCAATTTTAGATGGACTCGATTGCATGAAGAATGGGAAAGTGAATAGAGGCCAAGCATAACATATTGAGATGATTGCACCATGGGATTGTTTTGTAGTTGTTGGCATTAAAGGAAGCTAAACATGACTTCAATACATTTATGATTTTTCTCTGAGCAAAAATGTTGACTTGGAATCCAAACTTGGTTCTTTGGAGTGTTTGGTTTCTTGAATTGTGGCACACCTTGGCTTGTCACATGATTTTTTTAATCTCCTCCCCCTTCATCTATAACCACTGTAGAGGATTCATCCTTGCGATCTTAGTGAAGGAGTGTGGATGTTATGTGGAGTGGGAATCCTCAAATTGGAGAGGTCCTAATGGAAGACCTTATGTCAGTGTGTGAATTAGAAGAAGACAATGGAGAGGCAAATACATATATATCTAGGTTGAATTTATGTTTTTATTTTCCTTATATGTATTTAAATAGGGTAGTTTTGTTATTGTCTAATTTTGTAAGGCATTGTACTTATGAGGAATAAATAGACTTCGATAAAACATTTTGGACTTTGTTATGTCTCTTTTGGTCGAGGGGTTGTAGCCAATGTCTCTATTTTTAGCATTACCATGGTTCAACTAAGCTCTTTTTGATACAAATATTTAAATGTTATTGTTTAAAAAAATTATTTATTTTTAAGAAGTCAAATTTTAAGTGTTAAAAAACACAATTACTTTTTTATCAGTAGTAATTAAAGAAAAAATAGAAAACATAACATTTAAAAAAATTGGTAATGCTTCATAACTAAGAAGATTTAAAAGTAAAAATACTACTTGGAAAAAAATTGTGCTACAAGTAGTACCACCTTTTGAAATAGGGCTTGTTACACCTCAGATTCAATTTAGTGCACGCTATATTTTTTCGCCAAATGTGACCTATCATATGAGGATATTTTATGCATATATTGATGATGTTAGAGCTCATAGTACCATGATCAGCTGCACCAACACAATATTTTGTACTATTGTATCATTGTTCAACCAAAATCTTGACCTTCTTGTACTCCTGTATTGTATTGGACCATGCTTAGATGACCCATGTAATTTTTTTTTCACCTAGGTAGTATCTCTAGACCCTTTGTGGTTGGTCACAACCCATTCTCTTAGTTACCATTTCAAGATATTCCTTTCTCTTATGGCTTAGATGACTATCCCTTGGAGATAAATAAATTGATCCCAAGTAAATTATTTATGGCCTGGGTAGGTATGTGAGGGTGTTGGAATGGATATACTATGGCACACACAGAAGAGGAGTGGAGGAGAACCACCCTGGATAAAGGGACGAATAATATGGTTGTTACGTATATAAGGGTACACCTAGCACTATGCTATGTTTACTCACAAGGGAGACCACATGGCAATGAGTGTGTAAGTCCTGCCCCTTCACTCACCTCATCAAGTACCACATATGATATGCCTTTACCCCTTCTGCTAGAATCCTCCTTGAAAACCGACATGACCTAGAGAACCTCTAGGATTTTTCACTTCACTCTATGTAAAAGTGTTGCTCATGTTTTAAAGGTTTTTATTACTATGGGAGAACAATTATCTTATGCCTAATCATGGATCCCCTTTATTGTTTTGTCACACTTTGGCCATGGACTCTTGGAGATGATTCTATAGTTTCTCATGGAGTTTAAGCTTTCCAAGGCAATTCCACATATCTCGAGGTAGTTCATGGATCCTAAAGAACTAGTCACATTATCTGAGGCACTTTGGGGCTATTTATACATGCATGGGTCCCCTATTGACATGACACATCCTAGATCCTTGAGATCTCTCTTCATTCATCCATTTGGAGGAATATTTCACTTGATTTGAGGGTTGACCCCTTTGGAGGACCATTCTAATAGTGGTTTTGGCACATGTGGACACTTGTAGACTTGGAGAGGGCTCTTCCATAGTTTAGAGAGGTTTCTTGCATGACGTGAGGATGTGATTTCACCTTGGATACCTCACATATGACCATTGAAGCTAATATTAGGGGGGTTTTCCCTTATTTTCATTTAGATGGTTGAGTGTTTTTCACATTCCACATGTTGACGCCTTGCATAATGGATCCAATTTCTTGATTTGAGGATGAAATCCACTTTGGAGGTTACTTTCCACATTGTATCATGCTTGTTAATGGGACATCTCACCTTGGAAAAGATCCAGGGAGTTCCAAATGCTATATGTAGGATTGGAATGCATATTTCGAGGGTGGCGTCACTTAAGGAGCAATGATATTTTGACAGAGTGCCCAAAATTCCACTAGATTAATTCCATTAGATGCATAATTGCTGTGAGATTTCGAAGATGTATTCATAATATAAAATTGGAAAAAAACTGACACAATTATGGTGCTTTTAAAATCTACCACAAGAAAATTTTTGCCACAATTTTAACCACTCCTTGGAGGAACACACATCTTTTACTTGAGCATTTGGATTATTTGGGAAATTCATTATTGATATGTGCCCATGGTGGAGAGTTCCCTAGCTCTTGAGGACACATCGCCCATGTTTTTATGCATCTTTGGGGGTCATTCACTCTTGGAGAGCTACACATCCGCCTTAAAGGAGATTTAGGAGGTTTTCATTGCTTACTTTGAGGAGTTGATTGTGGATATACCACTTGGAGTCATTGAAGGCTAGACATTGCACCTTTGACCCATATTCTCCCCTCTTTGATGGAGATATCCCACTCTCTTAGGGGAAATATTTTACAGGTGGCACATCTTCATTGAAGTTTATGTATTTCATGTCTTGATATCTTTTAGTTTATTATAAGACAAGTAATTTTTGTGGTTCTCCTCGGCTAAATATAAGGAGAAAAAATAATATTGAATGAGAAGGACGAGGAAGCCTCCTCTATAAATAGAGGCTCCTTTTGTCATTCCAATTTGTTGTTATTGTTGGAATACAATTTTGTTGAAGATCTACCTATTGAGGTTTTGGTGTCAACTCTTGGAGCTCTCATCTCTTGGTTTATTTTTGGTGCATCAAAGGTTTGTGTGTTTTCTCAAGAATACTACAAGATTTCAATATTGATCCACTTGAAGGGTAAGATTACTACTTGGAGGGAAGACACTTTAGGTTTAATCCCTTCCATTTTCCTTTATTAGTGTGGTAAGTGCTCAATTCCTTGCTTTGTTTTTCTTTTGGTTCCATAGGAACGATATTTAGTACTTTATTCAAGCTATAGTTGATCTTGTTGGTGTAGGTGCTTCCTTTGGGAACCCATTCTTGTTGGGCCTTGGTTTACATAACTTATTTTGATTAGATAGGAGACTATTTTTCCCCTAGGGTTCTAGTTTCTTAACCTTAATCCATTGAGATAAGATAGGCCAATTATAAGAGGGGCATACTTTAGACTAGTTTCCTCCAAGGGTTTTGTTGAGCACTCAACAAACCCTAAAGGGCCTTTATAATTTTTTTCACTTTTTTGGGTACCACTTGATCTTCTGAATATTCTGATTCGATTTCATTTTGGGAAATGTTTTGTCTTTGCTTATTTTCATGACTCTCATCACCTCTTCAGGTTTGCTTGAACTTATGAAACCCCATGACTAAAAATACCTTAACACCTGAATAAATAATCGACAACCAAGCACTTCCCCCAATGCGCTCAGGTTCGTAATTAGAAGGAATTCAAAGAAGAAAAAGGAACCACTCGGAAAACCACAGTTGCCAAGCACCGATATCCATCGGCATCGACATAAGGAATTTTTGGTTTGTGTTAAATTTTTCGCATAAAGATATCTCCGATAACCGATGCCCGACGCGCTTTATCAGAATCAGGGAAGACCCAAAAGGATCACAACAAACATTTTGACCACGATAAAAGTTATCCCCGATGCGTTTTCAACATCAATACTTTTTCAAGGGAGCTTATCCGAAAGCGCTTTGATAGGTTTGTTTTAGAACAAATAACTTAGGGAAAGTCCTGACTCCGATTAATACAAGTGAATTAAGTCACTGGTCTCCAACACCATGTGTCTTTACCAGGTAAGAGGGTCGGGTCTATTTCTATCCTGAGTTATTATTGGTATCCTAGGTTTGAGTCACAACTCCGAGTCAGCTTTGCCGTGTTAGCATTGTATGGTAAGATCGATCGGCGTCGACGATTTTTGTAGGAGGATATCAAAAAAAATAATCGTAGCACAACCCCCATCCCCGATCCACCCACTGAAAGAGCGACATGGCGGAACATTTTAGCATAAGATGTGATCGCATTTTATGCATTTAAGGAGCTAATTAATACCTGATCTTGCATTAGTTTCTACCTCATGCAACAATAAAAAAAAACTTTTAAAATCACCGATAGAAAACATCACCACCCGCGCCTCCTTCTTCAACCCACGATGAATTTAAGTTCTAATGATTCGACGACAGATTTATTGAAAATTCACTCATAAACCGAATTGAATGGCTGACGTGACACGGTAATATATTTCCCGTTTAAAATCTCTTGAGGTGTTGTGAATGAAATCATTATGTGTGTACGAGAATTCAAGAGCTTCTGAAGGAGCAAGATGAGCAATTCGAAGGCTGTATCGACCCCATGATTATCAAAATAACCAGGTTTTAGCAAGCTTTAGAGGTTTGTATCCGAGTCTGTAAATATTACATGGCTATAATTTATATGTATTTATCCGGTTTTTACACAGTCTCTGAAATTCGGCTTAAGTTGCAGGAACGATTCTGCCAAGAAATCCAACCACCAGATGCTCGCCGAGAGCACCAAATCTAAAAGAACCAAATATAGGGGAAGGATGTTCTCCAAGGATTGTCAGGAAATTGGAATATCTTCCTAGGTCGGATCCTGTAGTCAAGACAACAACGAAGAAGGTTTTCATCTAGCCTCTGGCCTTTGGCGATGCAGAGGCAAGCACCGGGTCCAATACGGTGCTCCCACAGTGGGGGTATATCTTTAACAATACCAATCGAGAAGAATACCCAAAATATGTCCCACACAGTGATCCAAATGTAAGGGCGCTTGACAACCAGGTGTTCCCAAACATCAGACGGTCGTATCTACACATGGTGGCAAGAAAAACCCCCATTTTCCTCTGAATAGAGGTCCTGAAATGGCTCATCGACCACTCAGACACACATAAATGTTTAATCAACGATGGAAATGGTGGGTGTGTCAGAGTTTTCCTCCTGGTAGAAGTTTAGAAGTATTACAAACTCAGAGACCCATAGGAGTAACTAAACACAAAATTCATGGTGAATTTATACGAACACCACGACACCAACCGGGTGATGGCCTCATGGGGGAGGGAGGACAATAATTTTACCAACCAGAGCACTGGCTGGTATGGGATGATTAACTTGAGGGAGCCATACATCTATTTGATGGTTCTCATCTGTTGGTTATATGGAGATAAATATTGCTCCAAGTTTTCAGAGGGATGGATGGCTTTGACATACACATTTGTGATCAACGAGTGAAGCTTCAACTGGGAATAAATTATCTCCAAGCAACTAAGAATCTGTGTGCAATAGGCTCAAACGCCGAAGGAAGGGGAAGCACCAAATTCTTACATGTCTTCATACCTGCTCGATGTCATGTGCGCTAGGAACGTCTTCGTCGACATGACTCTAAGCTGGCATGTTGCAGAGTTCCCGATCCACGTCTACATAAGTTACATAAACGTGCTATGGGAAAACAGGTATAAGAAATATTACTCCCTCATCTGTGATGAATTCATCACCCAAATTTATTTTATTCTTTTTAAGAAGGAATAACCAAGGCTATTGATGACAACCAAGAAAATTATATCCAAGTTAGGCCATTGGTATTTGGATGAGAGCGCCACCTACATCAGGGTGTTCGGGGCCACCGAAGCACCACATCTCCTACCATGTCATGTCCTAGACCGACTCGTCTTAGGAGAAATATGTTATTAGACCATCTTGCAAGGCTACAATGCCACCCTAGTCAAAGACAAGAAATGGGATTTCATACCCCATGGTTTCCATGTAGGGTTATATTTGGTAAAGGATACCACTCAAGCCAAACAAGAAGGGATGAGCCAACTCGAATTCATATTCCCGACGTGATGATTCCGCAAGCATGATCCAAAGGGCTTGGTCCTGCAAAATACTTCACAGGTGTTGTCCTGCTGGCCATATTCTCATGACAAGTTCTAAGATGAAGTCTTCACAGAGAACACCCAGGACTGGGATGAGGTGGTGCAAAGGATGACTGAACTGAAAAATGACTAGGTTCAAGGCCATGAGCATGGATGAACATGTGACGACAATAGAGGAGTTGTCTCAAGAGGCCCTCATATCCAGGGAAGAAATCATAGTGACAAGGCAACAAAGGTGAAGAACAGGGGATTGTCTATGACACCGAAGGCAAAAGAAAGGGGATTGCTCCTAATGGAACAAGAACATAGAGTAATTGATTAGCTGCAGAATGACCTGTACCTTGTAGAAATGACAACGATCCCTGTCGACAACTCGATCGAAAGCCAAGTAGGTCCAAGTGACCCAGATCCAATACAAATTGAAGAGATCACCGAGTTAGACAACCGTGAAGTTTCAACGCCATAGGCCAGATCACTTGGGGACATTTCATCTCAGCCAGAGATAGAAAGGACATCAGGGAGATCAAGTGCACCAAACCCCTTACACAACTTAATTGTAATATACCAGATATAAAAAATATGCAGAACAAAAATAAAATGCTAGAAATGGCAGAATAACAACAATATAACTAGAACAATCACCACAATAGCACTGAAATGATATAAGAATAACAACATAAATAACACTTTGATTCTGAAAGAAATGTTCATGGGCCTCTTCGAGGGGGAAACCTCCAGTTGAGCAGAGATCTATTACAATAATATCCAAGCTAGGGTTCTCATACCATCGACTCTTATTTATACTAAATATGTCTATCAAAAGAAGCATCTAGAGGAAGATCCTTCTAGAAGCAAAAGCTTCTATTAGGTCTTCTTGCATTCGACTTATTCTATTTTATTGCAAGGCCTTATTAATATTTACCTTTATTACATATGAATATATTGTTCTACCTATGTGCGGGTTAGAACCCTAACATGTCCTCCCCCTTAAAACAACCTTGTCCTCAAGGCTTGAGATGCAGAAATTGTTGCAGAATGGTAGTTGGTTCCCAAGTAGCATTTGCTGGAGTTGTATATTTCCACTGGACTAACACTTCCTTGATGGTTCTCTGATGTAGGCGATGCTCACACTGGTCCAAAACTACTTGTGGCTGTAGCCAAATGGATCCTTCTTCTTCTAACTCGGGAAGGTTGGTTTGAATTTGGCACTTAGTTCCAATCACCTTCTTTAAGCATGGAACATGAAAAACAGGATGTAGCTTCGAATGAATTGGCAAAGCTAACTGATAGGCCACTTGTCCCACATGCCTGAGAACGGTATAAGGACCATAAAATTTGGGCGCTATCTTCTGACAATGCTCGACCTTGAGGGAATTTTTCTTGTAAGGTTGCAGTCGAAGAAACACTTGATCCCATTCTGCAAATTGACGTTCAGAGCGACCTTGATCTGCTTGTTGCTTCATGCGATTCTGTGCCATGACCAAATTCTCTTTGAGGGTACGAAGAATAGCCTCTCGAACTGTAAGTGTTTGGTCAACCGCCTGGACCTTCGAGACACCCAGTAGGTATGAGAGAACTAAATGTGGCTTCTGTCCATATACCGCTTCAAAAGGAGTAATGTGTGTAGATGTATGGTAGGAAGTGTTGTGCCACCATTCAACTAGGAGTAACCATTGGGCCCACTGATTTTTCTTTTCTGAGGTAAAACACCTTAAATATGTTTCCAAAAACTTGTTGACAACTTCCGTTTAACCATCAGTCTGGGGATGATAAGCTGTGATGAGATGCAGTTGGGTGCCTTGTAGCTTGAACATTTCTTGCTAAAAATTGCTTGTGAAAGTTGGGTCGCGATAAAAAACAATAGAGTGTGGCATGCCATGAATATTGAAGACATGATCCATGAAAATTTGAGCCACCGTGGATGCTGTAAACGGGTGTTGAAGAGTGTAGAAATGAGCATACTTGGAAAGGTGATCAACAACCACCATGATCGCTGATTTATTTCCTCATTTGGGTAATCCTGTAATAAAATCCATAGAGATATCCCTCCAAATAGTAGGTGGAATCAGAAGTGGTTGTAGTGTTCCCATATATTTGCCTGTTTCTCCCTTGTTGCATTGACACACATCACATTCAACGATAAAATTACGAATGTCCTGTTTCATACCATCCCAGAAAAAAGAACGTTTGACGCTGTAATAGGTTTTGGTGAACCATGAGTGCCCCGTTGTGGGTGCAGCATGAAGCTCATAAAGTACTGTAGATTTAAGATTTGATTGTTTACTTAAATACAAATGACCTTTGAATCGAAGCTCATCATGGAGCCAAGAGAACCCTGGGGAAACTGGAGCATTGGACTGCAATTGTTGGATTAGATGTGAACTTTTGGGATCTTGTAGCCATTCTTGGAGAATGGATTGGAGCCAATTTGGTACAATGAAGGAAAGATAAAAAAGGGATTCTTCATCTTCATATTTTCGGGAAAGTGCATCCGCAAGCACATTGTCTTTGCCTTTCTTGTAAATGATCTCATAATCATATCCAAAGAGCTTAGTCACCCATTTTTGTTGCTCCAGGGAGGAAATGCATTGTTTTAGAAAATACTTGAGGCTTTGATGGTCTGTCATAATTTGGAAGCATTGCCCCAATAGATAAGGGTGCCACAGATCAACGACATGCAGAATAACCAACATTTCCTTTTCATAGATTGATTTGCCCAGATTTCTTTTAGATAGTTTCTTGCTAGTAAAGGCCAAGGACCGACCCTCTTGCATAAGGACAACACCAATTCCTTTCCCTGAAGCATCACATTCGAAGACAAAGGTATTTGTGAAATCAGGAAGGGCCAGGATTGGAATGGTGCACATGGACATATTCAAGGTTTGAAAATCTTGAGCAACGACTGGGGTCCAAGATAAAAAGTTCCTTTTTAGGAGAGTAGTGAGAGGTGCTGCAATCTTTCCATAATTCTTAACAAACTTGTGGTAATAACCTATTAAGCCTAGAAATCCACGCAAGATTTTGAGAGTCTTTGGGTGAGGCCAGTCTTGCATAGATTCAATCGTTTTAGGATCCACCCTAACGTCATCCTTTCCAACCAAATGACCCAAGTACTCTACTTCTGAGGCGCCAAAAGAACATTTAGACTGTTTCAGGAAAAGTTGATGCTGAGAGAGTAGATGGAGAACTAGATCCACATGAGAAAGATGGTCTGTCCAGGTTTTTCTATAGATGAGGATATCATCAAATAAAACTAAGACAAAATGACGTAGAAAAGGACAAAAGACATGATTCATGAGGCTTTGGAAGGTGGATGGGGCATTACACAAGCCAAAGGTCATGACCAAAAACTCATAGTGGCCCTCATGAGTTCTAAAGGCAGTCTTGGGAGTGTTTTCCTCTTTCATACGTATCTGGTGGTAGCCCGAACGAAGATCAAGTTTAGTAAAGAATTGGGCGCCACTCAATTCATCCAGGAGGTCATCAATGATAGGAATGGGAAATTTGTCTTTAATGGTAAGTTTGTTGAGGGCATGAAAATCAGGACACGTTCGCCAAGAACCTTCTTTCTTTAGGACCATGACCACCAGAGAAGAGTAGGGTCTTGTACTAGAGAAAATAACGCCTGCATTAAGGAGTTCCTAGACCATTTTCTCAATTTCATTTTTTTGGGAAAAGGGGTGACGATACAGACGAATATTGGGAGGAAGGATTCTGGGTACAAGGGGAATGGAATGATCGTGAACACCATGGGAAGGAGGGAGTCCCTGGCGATTGGAAAATACCACTTGATGTTTAGAAAGGATGGCTTGGAGGTCTTGCGGCACCGAGGGTGTCTCTGTTTCTTGTATGGCATGGAGTTGGGAAATAACACTAGAATGACCTTTTTTGAGCATATTTTCCATGCGATGGGAACTAATGATCATAGGTGAACTGATGGTGATGCCTTGGAACTTATATTGGTGGCTCTCCTGGTCAAATTGCATGGTTAATTCCTTGAAATCCATGAGAATGGGACCCAAAGTCCTTAGCCAGTCTGCACCCAACACAATGTCACAACGCCCTCCACATTTCATGGAGCCACCATTGGAAATCATGATTTGGAAATTATTGACGACATGGATGTAGCAATGAGTTTCTTGGGCAATGCGATGATTGATAAAATTATGGGTGCTTCCACTATCAACTAGAATGATGACCTTCCAATGCTTGATGTAACCGATTAGCTTGAGGGTTTGGGGAGCAGAGAATCCAGTGAGAGCTTTGAGGGAAATGACCGTTTCTACTTCAGGAGGGTCTGAGGGAGGGGTTATGTCAGTGGTTTCAGGTGACTCAGACACAAGGGGAGTTTCAACATCCTCTTTCGAAATATCCTCAGAGATGGCCATAAAAATGTTTTGTTCCTTACACTTGTGGCCCGAGAAATATTTTTCATCAAAATTATAACAAAGGCCTTTGAGTTGGCATTCAACCATTTTAGCCCTGGTCAATTTTTGGATCTTTAGTGGAGTGGAGGGAGTAGTGGGATTTACTGGTTTAGGGTGAGGGATAAAGGCGGGTTTCCAGTTTTGAGAAGATACAACCTGTTTTGCTTCTTTATCTCTTTTAGTAGCCTCCACACAACTCTGAGGCTGAGCCATGAGGACATGGGTCTGAATCTCATCCTTGAGGCCACTGATAAAACACTCTCGGAAAATTCATCAGACATGCCCTTTGTCCGAAAAGTCAGGTGCTCAAAGGCATCTATAAAGTCTTCCATTGTTCCTGATTGTTTCAACTTTTTCAAATGGCCCAAATGGTTGGTGTTAGTATCAAAGCGTTCATAAAGCTCTACCACAAAGTGTGTCCAAGCAATATACCATTGACAAGAAGTTTTTCTCCATTGCCACCATTGCCAAAATTCTTGATCTAGATGGAGAACATCATACTGGAGTTTGGCCAAGTCATCTGTAATGACGTATAAAGAGAAATAATGTTCCATTTGGGTTACCCAACTAGTGGGGTCCGAGCCATCAAATTTGGTCACATCCACTCGCGGAAGGTGTAGGTCACGTTGAAAGTGATGGTGTTGAAAGTTATGGGAATGAGAGGAATGTTCACCTTTAGTATGTGGGGGTGAGTCAGAGGAAGGGTTATCTGTAGGGATATGAAGCTTGTTGCAGAGTGATGAAAAGACAGATTCAAGCTGGGTGGTCAGGTCTTGTTTGATTTCCTCCATTGAGGATTGCATGGTTGTATTGATGGTGACAACATTGGCACTGAGTTGTTTCACTTCTTGTTGGGTCTCGATGAGACTAGATTGCAAGGTATTGAAGCGAGCTTCCAAGTCTTGGCTGCGGGTATGGGCCATGAGGACGAGGGAACTGAAAAGGGGCGGGTGGGGTAAATTTTTTTTTCTTCTGAAAAATGATATGTATGAATTTGATAAGGGAGAAGAGATGAATCCAATGGAATAAGTCTCAAATAATGGTGAAAAAATTTCCAGACTTCTTTTTTTACACCTGCGGAGTTATACTCTGGTTTGAAGAATATTGCAGTGATGAAATTCCCAAATGATTAACCAGGAAGAAAAGTGTAGTTACTTGGCAACCCGAACACAGTTGTGCGACAATGGATCTTGTCTGTTTTAATTTGTTTATGTTTCTGTCCCCAAGGGTTAGGTATTCAAGGGTTCTACAGACAAGGGTTTTCCCTGTGCTATAGCTCTCTGATATACGTGCGGGGTCCAACAATAGTACCCGACCCAATATCTCAAGGCATTGACTAAGAAGGATAAACCATACCCTTAGCCGTACTGCCCGATTACCCAGGTACTAGAGAGTATATTCCCAAGTGTTGTTCTCGGTGGCACTATAGAAGTCAGGTGGCTGATTGGTTTATCTAAAGAGGGCTTCAAGAAATCTAGGCCGATCCGTAAATAGGTGCTGTCTGATGCGCTACCACTCGAAGGGGTACCAACAGGGGTTACAAGGGTGGACAATAGATGTGCGCTTAAGAACCGCTTGTATATCCTGCATGTATGAATCCCTCAACCATGGGTTTATGTGCGTAATGACATATCTCTATGGCTTAAAGACACCGAAATACGTCTCTACCCTGAAAAAAAATTTTACCCACAATTTCTGCCAAGGAAAGTGCTCTTATACCACTTGTAATATACCAGATATAAAAAGTATGCGGAACAAAAATAAAATGCTAGAAATGGAAGAATAACAACAATATAACCAGAACAATCACCACAATAGCACTGAAATGATATAAGAATAACAACATAAATAACACTTTGATTCTGAAAGCAATGTTCACGTTCCTCTTCGAGGAGGCAACCTCCAGCTGAGAAGAGATCTATTACAATAATATCCAAGCTAGGGTTCTCATACCCTCGACTCCTATTTATACTAAATATGTCTATCAAAAGAAGCATATAGAGGAAGATCCTTCTAGAAGCATAAACTTCTAATAGGTCTTCTTACATTCGACTTATTCTATTTTATTGAAAGGCCTTATTAATATTGACCTTTATTACATCCGAATATATTGTTCTACCAATGTGCGAGTTAGGACCCTAACATTAATAATGATCTATGATGACGAGGAGAGCTTGAAGGTTTCCTTGGTGACTCCGGTACAGATCACAGAGGAAAAGGAACCCGAGAAAGAATATTCCCTAGCTTGCGATGCTCAAATTCAAAGCCTTCCACAGAGTGACCAGGAGGTCTAAAGTGTCTTAGACACTGAGCTACTCGATAAACCAGAGACCCAAGTGGACATCCAAAAGGATGAGCCAGGGTCGGGCAAACAAGAAGAAGAAGTTCCACAACAGGAAACTGACATCTCAATAGCTGATTAACAAGTAAGTACAGAGCCTACTCCCGATGCATCAATTTTGGTTGTTAATTTACCTCCCAATGAGAAACAACCATATGCCAAACTTTCGAAACACACAGAAGAGGTTCAGGAACACACCCTTGAACATATTTACACCATCGAGAGCCTGAGAAACACGCTTATTTGGGGAGAGCAGCAAATCCCCGAACCCGTGGATGAGGTATCTGATATACAATCCATCTCCTACGACTGAAAAAGGAAATCCATCATGAAGAGAACCACCAAGAAGAGGAGGCTTACTCTGGACAGCTCCATCCTCATCGCCATAGAGGAAAAATCTATAAGCATGGAGCATGCAAAGACGTCCGAGCTTATCAACGTAGGTATGGAAATCACATATGCCACCCTGGATAGAGCGAGGAAGGATGAAGAGGAGTTGGCTGATGTGCTAAAGGATTTGGAGCATCTACGCCATTTGGATCAATATTATCAGGAATCCACACAGGCCATGGTGTTCTTGAGAATCGAATTCCAGGATGCCTACAGTAAATTTACGAATGAGAGGAACCTTTTCACTACAGGGATAACCTATTTCCAAGAAGACATCCTCATGGTGCTGGCGACGTGCAAGGATATGGAAATATGGTATGAGAAAACACACCAAGCAGTGGAAAGGATTGATTACATCTGTGCAGTTCAACAGGGTTGAGACACTGAAGAGCACAATAGTCGGGTACTAAGGGATAGCTACATCGACCACATAAATAAGTCGGTCGAATACTGGGTGAAAATGGCCCAAGAACCTCATCAGAAAATCCAAGAGAAATGAGATGAGTGCGAAAAGAGCTGGACCAAGATCAATCGGGCGATGAGAGACAAGAGACATCGACCTTCCATAATTCAACACACTCGATGAATTTGTCGACTTGCATGACATAGTCAAACTACATGCCGAACAAGACTCACTGTGGGTTGTAGAGATAGAAAAGATGGAGAACATGGCGCCAGGTTAAGTAAAACCGTTCATGGAGCACTCGATCAAGGCTCAGACAATGTTACAACAATTAAGTTCTAGAATAGTCAAGTATCGGGCACAGACAATGGATATAAAGGATATCCTTTCGACCCCGATGGAACAACACAAATTCCCATATGCCAACACGTGTGAGGATCTCTTCATAAAATGATCGGAGTACAAGAAGAGTCATCCACTCAAGTGAAACCATTTGATGACTCTTAAAAGACTGAGAGATGAAAGCGCCATGTGGCGATGTTCTACTTTAATTAGCTTGCACTTTTGATAGTTATTTTTAGTTAATAATATGTTATAAATAAGAGAATCGACCTGCTAGAAGAGGTCGATGGTTTTGGAAAAGACCCTCATTTTTGGAGTTGTAAAGAACTATTTTGGATCGAACTTAATTTAGAAGTCCCTTTTAGACAAGAGACAAGTTTGTATTTTTTTATCAAAAGCGTGTGTGATTGGATCTAAGGAAGAATTATTTCAGACTTTATTTCATGAATGGATGTTGTAACGAGTAACAACCTTTGAATATGTTGATAAGTTATCTGATTCAATATTTCTGTAGTTCTTGTCTCTAATGATGGAAAGTAAATCATTGTGTTAATATGTGATTGATGATTAGAGCTAAGCAAATTATTTTTCTTGGAACACCATCATATCTCAGTCAATAATTGGAACACCATCA
>WSFP011396710.1:0-27189 GCA_009831015.1 Picea engelmannii | reverse complement strand
TTTGTAAAATCTTCCCCTAGTGTTTATAAAGTGGTTTTAACCACTTCTAGAAGAAGTCAACCCTACCATGTGAAGAGACATAAACTTAGCGCCTCATCATCTAGTATTTATATGTGAGGATGGTGCCTCACTTACACACTCTCACACTCACTCATCTAGTGCATATATCTTGAAGGCAGTTGCAGTTGTAGGAGGAATGACGAGAGAGGCACATGCTCAGTCTCAGTTTATTCTTGGTGTTTTTCTCATAGTCTTGGCATTGTATTGGCAATCTATTATTGAGGAAGTTTTGCTAGGTTTTCTTCCCCATAGGGTTTCCCAGGATAAAATGTTGCATACCTTGTGATTGTGTTTCTTTCAGTGATCCTCTTTATGTTGTTGTTTTAGAAATGCATTGAATGCTCATGTAATTTGGAAATAACCTAATAATAGCATTGAAAATTAACATGGTATCAAAGCTTGATTGAAAAGAGCACCTCTCACTAGGTATCTAAAAACATCGATGTTGTTGTACAAGGAAATAAGGGATTTTTATTGAAGAGGAATTTTTGACCAAAAACCATCTTGGGAAGTGCGCCTTGACCTAACACATATTTTGGTAGCTTGACTGAACTTTTTCAGTGGCCATATTCTCTGGAAAGTCAAACCCTAGTTTTGGTTGGTACCAAAAAAATTGAAAACCAGGAAACCAGAACCAGTACGAGTCCATATTTGTGCAGGTCAAGTTTTAAGGGGTAAAACTTGGAATTTTATGAAATAATAAGCTCTAGCCAACTCTCCTCAGCCCAACTCATCTCCTGGTAAGTTCAGATTCATTTTATAAGCACTTTCATTTTCTGGTCATTTTCCTAGCTCCAGGTCAAGATGTCTGCAAGGATCGAGATTGTTGACAAGTTAGAAGGTGTGGAAAACTTCCATGCCTGGAAGTAAATAATTGGACTCATTCTTGAAGAGAATGACCTTGCAAAATTCATAAAATAAAATGTACCGGAACTTGAAGAAGATGAAGTGAAAGAGAAGTACAAAAAGGATTTGATTAGGGATAAAAGAATAATTGTAAATTCCATTAAAGACCACTTGATCCCTCAAGGGTCTTCTAAGAATACTCCAAAAGATATGTCTGATTCCCTAACCATAATGTATGAAGGAAAGAACATCAACAAGAATATGAACTTGAGAACCCAACTCAAGAATACAAAGCTGCATAAAGGAGAAGCAGTTCAAGACTATTTCTCTAGGGTTTCTCAATTTAAGGAACAATTAGAGGAAATTGGAGACAACTTATATGAAGAGGAACTTATAATGACAAATCTTAATGGTCTCACAAGACCTTGGGATGGCTTCATCCAAACTATTTATGCAATAAAATAGAAACTCCAATTGGATAGTTTCTGGGAAGAATGTGTTCAAGAAGAAGCAAGAGCATCCAACCGAGAAGCCGCCTTATTAAGAGATGAATATCAAGCCCTGGCTGCTCATTCTAAAGGAGGAAAGAAAAAGTCTCATTTTCAAAAGGAGACCCATTTCCATAAATAATCCCACCCTCCAAAGAGATTCCAAAAATATCATAAGGGTCAAAGAAAGGGAAAATATTTCTCCTCTCATCAATGTTATCATTGTGATAATATGGGACACATTGCTAAGAATTGTCCTACCAGAAGGGAAGAATACAAGAAGGGAAATAATAAAAGACATCATGCCCATGCAGCTAAAGATGATGAGCCACCCAAGAAGTTGACTAAAGAAGATATTTAAGATTATGTCTTATTTTCAGCTCTCTTAGGATCTGTGACACCTGGAGAGGATACTTGGCTCATAGATAGCGGTGCCTCTAAGCACATGACAGGTCAAAAATACATTCTTTCTATCCTTACAGAAAATGACTTCCCCCGAAAAGTTTCACTTGGAGATGATTATCAGTACCCTATCAAAGGAATTGGATAATCCACCTACAAACTTGATTCAGGAACTCCAATGAGAATGAAGGATGTACTTTATGTACCAGGTTTGAAAAAGAAATTACTTTTTGTCTCAGATCTAGATAGGAAAGATTTAAAAGTTGCATTCATAGATGGTGAAGTTATTATGTGGCCTAGAGGAAAAACTATAGAATATGCAGTTGTTATTGGAACATAATAAGGTGGGTTGTACACGTTAAAATGTCACTCAGATGTAGCCTTGACTCACTCTACTGAAAGTCCTTGTGAAATTTTGCAGAGAAGACTAGCTCACATAAAATACAAAGCCTTACCATATGTAAGCAAGGTAGTTACAAGTTTACAATAATTAAAGGTTAATCATGAAGGTGTATGCCAGGGATGTGCACAAGGAAAGAACATAAAAAATCCTTTTTCCAAAGAGAGACAATAAAGAAGAAGGAATCTTGGAACTTGTCCACTCAGATGTATGCGGTCCAATGCCATCAACCTCTCTAAGCGAGTATGTATATTGTGTATCTTTTATTGATGATTACTCTCGCAATGGGGTTTATTTCTTGAAATCAAAAGATGAAGTACTTGAAAAGTTCAAGGAATTCAAAGCCTTGGTAGAAAACCTCTCCGAAAGGAAAATCAAGATACTCAGGCCAGACAATGGAGGAGAGTACACTTCAAATGAATTTGGAATAATTTTCAGAGATGTCGGGATTAAGAGGGACCTCACCACTCCCTATAATCCTCAGTAAAATGGTGTAGCAAAAACAAAGAATAGAATTATTACGGAAGCAATAAAGACTATGATTCACGATCAAGATCTTCTAATGCACTTATGGACTGAAGAAACAAGAACAAAAATATATGTCCAAAACAGATTATCCCATAGTGCAGTTGGATTCAAAACCCTCGAAGAAATGTTCACCTAAAAGAAGATAGAAGAAATCCATCTAAAAATATTTGGTTGTCCAGTATTTGTACACATTCCAAAAGAAAAGAGAACTAATTTGGATCCTCCAGGAAAGAAGGGAATATTTTTTGGATACTGAGGTCTCTAAGGCCTTTAGAATTTACATACCAGGTTACCATCATATTGAGATCAACAAAGATGTAACCTTTTATGAAGATGCAACACTCAAAAGATCAAGGAAATGCCATCTTGAATAAGTATATGAAGAAGAACTTGTAGCTGCCATAGCTGCACAACTCGTGAAGGAAGTTATAATTACCCCTGATGATGAGATTCTAGAAGATCATGATATGATAGAACCTCAAGAACCTTCCCGTATGACGATCTCTCACAAGAGAAAGATATATTGGGAGAGAGAACTTATTCAATATGTAGAGAAATATGGTGTCCCAGAAGGAACCATGAGACAAAGAAAGAAACCTAAGCCATTCTCCAACTATATGGCCTTGATGTGTGATCTCATAAAAAAGGAACCTACTTGCTTTGAAGAAGTCATTCAGAAGAAATAATGGAGGGACGCCATAAAAAAATAATACCAGTCCATCATAAAGAATGATGTATGGGAAGTAGTTCCCAGACCAAAGAACAAAGATGTGGTATCTTCCAAGTGGATATACAAAATAAAACATACAAAATACATAAATATTGAAAAACATAAGGCAATATTTGTGGCTCATGTTTTTTCTCAAATTGAAGGTATTGACTTTGAATAAACATTTTCTCCTATAGCCAGATACACTTCTATCAGAACCATCATAGCTCTTGCAGCTAAAATGAAGTGGAAGTTACACCAGATAGATGTGAAAACAACCTTCTTAAATGGTGTTATTGGAGAATAAGTGTATATAATACAACCACAAGGGTTTGAATTTGAATTTAGAGATATTCATGTTTGCAAGTTGAAGAAAGCTCTGTATAGGTTGAAGCAAGATCCTAGAGCTTGGTATGGAAGAATGGATAGTTTCATAAAAATCTTGGGATTTACCAAGTGTAAAACCGATTCTAACCTTTACTTCAAGGTTATGAATGATGAGCTAGTCATATTTCTACTATATGTGGATGATTTATTCTTGATTGGAGAATAAAATCTCATCACAGATTGCAAGAAGAAGCTTGGTACAAAGTTTGAGATGAAAAACCTAGGCCCGATGCATTAATTCTTAGGGCTTGAAGTTTGGCAGAGCCCAGAGAAGATCTTCCTTAACCAAGGGAAGTATGTAGTTGAAATATTGAAGAGATTTGAAATGTTGGAATGTAAATCCGTGATCACACCCATGGAAATGAATTTGAATCTCCTGGTTGATACTTCATCAGAGTTGGTTGATGCTACTCTATACAGACAGATTATTGGATCGTTGATGTATCTGATGAATACCGAGAAGATATATGCTTTGTTGTGAACACCTTGATTCAGTATTTGGTGGGACCCAAACGTCTTCACCTTGTAGCTGCAAAGCATGTGATGAGATACCTTAAGGGTACGTTGGATTATGGTCTATGTTATACTGGAGATCATGACTTCAGATTGTATGGTTATACTGATTTAGATTGGGATGGAAGTGATTCAGACAAAATAATCACATCTGGATGTTGTTTCAGTTTGGGGTCATCCATGACTTCATGGAAAAGCAGAAAGCAATCCAGTATTTCTCTCAGCACGACATAAGCATAGTACATTGCAACATGTTCCGCCAGTTGTGAAGCCATATGGCTTCAAAAGTTGTTTACAGGTCTGTTTGATATGTATATGGAAGCTACCGTGATTCTATGTGATAACCAAAGTTGTATAAATATGATTGAGAACCCAGTGTTCCATGATAAGTTGAAGCACATAGAGATCCAATATCACTACATTCTGATATGGTGTAGAGAGGAGTTGTAAAGCTCAAATATGTTGGCACAAATGAGAAGGTTTCAAATGTGTTGACCAAGCCTCTGTCTTGTGTGAAGTTTGAGTACTTCCGAGACATACTTGGTGTTGTTCGAAAGAACCTCCCTCGAAAGGGGGAGTGATGCTGATGATACTATGGTATCCTAGCCAACAAGGGGTAACTCTGTTAGGATTTTATATCCTAAGGGATTGATCATCCCTGGGCAAATCCCAAAGGTCTGGTAAGGATGGTCTATCAGAGTACCTGTGCATGTATATGCCATCTGTGGTCAATATTGGTAGCTCCGTTAGGATTTTATATCCTAGGGAATGTTATGATTCCTGGGTAGATACCAAAGGCCCGGTAAGGATGGTTTGTCAGAGTACCACGTGGTAGGTTGTTAGGATTTATATCCTAGGGAATCTTATGATTCCTTAGCAGATCTTGAAGGTCTGGTAAGGACGGTCTGTCAGAGTACCACAAATGTTGTTGTTGATACACTTGCCTCATTCTGTTGCCACATGTTGATGATGTTTTTCCAGGTTCGTGCTATTGATGATGTTGTTGTTCCAACCTCATGCTGTGGATGATGTTTTTGTTCTAGCTTCGTGTTATTGATGTTGATGTTTCAACTTCATGTTGATGATGATGTTACTCCAACTCCATGCTGTTGATGGGTGTTGTATATGCATTAAAAACACACTAAAAACCCTCAATTATATTGTCAACTCGGGGTAAGTAAACTTAGAGTTGTAGAAAAATATATGCCAAAGGTAGAAGGGCTGGTAGTAGTATAGTCTAACTAAGGAAGTGGCTATCTAAGGGCTAATCTATTCAAGAAAACCTATCTAATGAGTAAACCCTACTAAGCAAATTGAAACTATGTAACCTAAGTACTTTTGGGCCAGGGATCAATGGATAGCTCTAAGAAAGAAAGTAAAAACCCTATATAAAGCAAACTAGTTCATAACAATAAGCAAAAGCAACTATTAAGTATAACAATGAGAAAGTAACAAAAGCAAACTATTTTAACTTGCCAACCTATATTCAATGAACAACTACCCTATGAAAGCAAGTAAGTAAACAAGCAAGCAACTATTCTATTGAAACAAGTAAACAAGTACGCAAATACAACTAACTAACCTATTAAAGAAAATAGACAAGTAAGCAAAACAACTATCTAACCTATTAAAGCAAATAGACAACTAACTACTCTAAGATAACTTCTACTGCAAGTAATCAAATTAAAACTTCTCATTGAACAACTATCTGGTCTAAGAGACAAGTGAACTAGATTCTTAATTCAAAACTTCAAAGCTAATTCTAATTCATGAAAGGAAATCTATTTAATTGAAAGCAAGAAGAACTACCAACTAATTCTTAATCTATGATAAACAAACTGCTCTTTAATCTATCAAAGCAAAAGACTATCTATCCTACAACAACAATAAAACTATCTTCTAATCTATGAAAGAAAGAAACTATTTCTTATGATCTACAAAAGCAAGAAACTATCTTTTATGATCTATGAAAACATGAAACTATCTTTTAACCTATGACAATTCAAATATAATGTTGGTGGTTGTGTGAATGTCTCTGGTGTCTGATAATATCTCGATGGCACTTGACAACAAAGGATAATTCAAGCAGTATAAGCTCAACACTAATCTCAATAGCAAAGTGAAAGGTATGGATTAAACAATCCAACGAGAATTTAGCCATGACAAAAACAATCGTCAATTACCCTACATATTGATTTATTAACCATCAACAATATAACAAGAACATCATTGTACTTCTATAATATGTAAGCAAAATTCATACTTAAACTCAACTATTAACTAAGAAATACAATTGCAATTTAACTCTAGGAAATAAATTATATAAAATGAAACTATGCTATATCTATTCTAACAATTCAAACTGCAATAAGAAAATGCTTAAGAACGAATATTAAATCATGACAAAGTAAACTACCAAATACATTAACCAACAACTTATTAAACAAGATCTATATAAAAATGAGATAATCGAGCTATCATTAAAAACTAAAATTAATCCTATCCATCCATCAAATCCTGGTTGAAGAAAACTCAAATTAAAACTCTGTTCTATTCTATTTAAAACTTTGTTTTAAATTTGACTCTAAAATCATAAATAAAGACATAATCTAATATCTAATTGCACATGAGGTTAGTCTAGGGATTTGCAAATCCATTCCTAACTACAATATCAATGCATGCTAACACAATCTGTCATACTAACCTACAAAAGAGAATCAAAGCAATTAAATTATAACAACAAACTAATTAACACAATGAAAATGCATGTACATGGAATAAAGAGAACAACTAAACTATAAAAATGCATGTACAGGAAATAAAGAGAACAACTAAACTATAAAAATGCATAAACAAACTAAAGAACAATTACTAGACTGCTGGTGGCCCCCCCAACAAGTCGTGGTCACTTCCTAAAAGCACACCACAAACTCAGCAAATCGATTTCATCATAAAAACTCAAAAACACAGTTCTTATATAATCTGGCAATGTAAAATAGAAAAACATAGTAAAATCATGTTTCTTTCTATCACACTGATGCTTCTAATGCTTAACAATTATCTGACCACCTTGGTGGTATTTATAATGTTTACAGACCAAGTGGTCAACCACAGGAGGGTCAAACGACTTCTAAATTCGATAATATTCATTAAATGATGGCCTAATTGTTGAAACGAAGCGAGCCAATAATCGCCCCGTTGAACAAATAAAACTGAGTTGTCGGGAGTTCAGTAGCTGAAGGGGCAGGCATGAACAAAACTCACGTTCCTGATTCGCCCATCACTGGCCGCCAATACCATAACTTCCAAGTCGCCCTTCGTTTTTGTGCAAGACGCAGTGCTGGACGCAGTGTCGGATCGAGTACCATAACAAGTGTTGGACACAGTGTCGGATTGGGTACCAGAACAAGTGCTAGAAGGAGTGTTGGAAGTAGAAACATGGTGCATTTTCGCCCTGTAACACCAAAAAATGTGAATCAGATCCTTGGAAGCGTAAAAACATGATGAATTATACTCAATATAATTGTTAAACATGAATCATACATACCTAGTGTTGATCATATTGTTTTAGCATAAAATTATTGAAAAAGATCATTCAAAACATGAAAAACACATATGTACATTCGACAAAAAGTGTCTAATAACTGTCATAAATTGATCATTTATCGGGCCCAACATTAGCCCCACACTTACGATTTTGCAGGTCCCACTGCAAACAAAAAGAAGTTACCCCTTGTGACTAGGATTGCCGAGGAGGATCAACTCTGGAAGCTTCTCCTTCTTGTTGTGAAGACTTTTCCGTGTGCCTCTTATGTTGCTTCAGCTGTGCTCTGAGGCTGCAGTTATATTTGGTCATCTCATCAACCAACCATTGAAGGGAGTTAACCTTTGCCTGAAGGAATGAATTATCATGATGAAGGTGTGTGTCTATTGTCTTCCTCTCTTCCAATTGTTGGAAAAGATGATGGTTTTCTTTTTGTATCTTCTCTATGGTTGGGGTAGAATCGGTGATCTCCAAGGAAGCCTTAGATACTTTGAGGGATGTGGACAATCTATCAGTTTTAGGATCTAGAGTAGGCATGGGTGAAGTAGGAGTGATGGGGGATTGGTAAGGAGAGGTAGGTTCTGATTTTGTCTTTCTTAGTGGCTCTAATCCATCCGCAGAAACTTCCCTAAGTCTCTTATGAGGGCTCTCAAGGTCGGAGGACACTTGAATAGGATCCGAAGCAGGTGGAGGTTTTGCATAATGTTTTGTTCTTGTGCTCCAGGTACTCTTTCGAAATTGTCCTTTACCAAATTGATTGGCTCCCCTCTTCTTTGTGGGAACGATGGGAAAGTCTTGCTGAATTACTTCTTGGAGCTTTGTAGGTGTGGGATCAAGAGAGATTGAAGGCATTTGGGGGTTAACAATAGGCTTCTTTTGGTCTTTGCTCTTGGTCTTTTTACCCGATGAAGAAGTAGGGATATCAACAAGCTTTTTGTATTGTTCCGGCAAAGAGAGGGTTTGTGCAAGGGGGTTTAGAGTTTTTGGAGAGCGAGGCTTGGATGGAGAGGTCGTTTTTAGGCTAAGTGGCTTCTTGCTAGTCTTAATTGTCAAGTGAGGGTTTGCAAATTGATAGATAAAGGCATCCCAAGTTTGCCCCTGTTTATCTAGTTCAGCTAGAACAAGGAGTTTGATCAAGCCATGGTGAAAGAGACTGTTGTGGGGGTTAGTCACATTCTTCCTCACTTGAGAGGAAATCTTCTCCAAGATTTTTAGAAAATAGAAGGGGAAGTTCAAAGGTTTGTTGAACAGAAAATGAGCCAACAATCTAAAATGACAAGCTTTGAAAGTGGAGTATCTACCTTTGCAGGTAATCAACCTTGTGATGATGATGAGGGGGTTGATCAATTCCTTCTTTATCCACTCCCTAGAATATCCTTTTTCTCCTGAAATTCTCTTGAATTCAGGCTTAAACACCCTATTATAACTTGAGCACAACAATTGGTGGTTTTTGAACCATCTATCTACCATTCTTGGGAGCTTTGTAGCTGCAACAATGGACTCTTCTGAAACTTCAAAGGTAAGAGACCCTACATGTGATGTTTTCCCATTGAAACCAAGGGAGAATTGCATGGAGAGGTCATCATCATGGCCTTGCAAGCTAGACAAAAATGGCCCCCAGCCTGCGCGCAAAAACACCTCTCTGCATTATGCGAATTCGGGAATGGAAAACAGGTCTGCATAGGAAGAGGGTTCGTACCCCCTAGGCATTATGGCAGAGGAAAAATTCACCAAGCAAGGGTGCGAACATGCCAAGAGATGGCATGAATTGGGCACGGGCCGAATGCATTTTGAACAGGGGAAGAAATGGTAGAGGTTGGGCGTGATTTCTTAACTCAGGGGAGAGAAAATGGCAAGGGCGAATTGAGATAATGGTTTCCCAACCCGATTTTGAATGTGCTTATAGTGGAGTACATTGCACACATGTGCGCGCAAGCTGCCATGTGTGGGAATTTCGAATTCGACGGCTTGTTTTGGGGAAATGTACTGATGCATGGTTAGATCAATGTCCAAGTCTTTTGACTTGGACATTTAATCATAAACATATGAAGCATCTTCAATCAATGTCTGCAACCAATTCAATTGAATGTAATTGAGTTCCGGTTACCTGGAATCTAGGACAGTTACTGGTGTGTAATTCACATGGCACTTTGTTCGACACCTCATACAACATTTCATATGGCACCTCATATGGCACTTCATCTAGTACCTCTGTGTTAAATACATTTTCACTTCTTGTAATGGATAGCCTGCAAATTTGAAGTGTTTTTGACAATCACAGTGGTAAATGAGTAGAGGCAAAATGTTCCCTTGTTGTTGATTTTGCCTTCATGCTTACTCAATCCTCTTGCATATGACATATAATGTCAAACCTACAATGAACATGTTATAGAAATCATAAAACATGTATTGTCAATCCTACAATGTACAACTTGTAATGAAAGATAAACCGATAAATAGTGGTATGTTAAGTATATGTTCAGTAATTTATAGCACACGGGAGTTTAGCACTTTCAAAAATAAAATGACTATCAATGTAATAACCTGTATCAGTGAAATAATACAAAAATTCTTGCAAAGATCTATTTCTCTAGGCAATGATCATTTGTCAGCTCATGAACCCCTCCCCCACACCTAAGTATTGTGACACCTCACAATCAAAAGTACAGGAAACCAGTCAGTATCCCCCAATAGCCGAAGATTTATAGTATGTCAAGTGTAAAGATAAAATTTCACAGATTGGTCTGACAAGAAAATTAGGAGATGGCCCCACCTATAGGATAAGAGATCCTATATATAGATAAGAAGAGGTAGGCAAGACAGTTTCAAGATAGTCTTGAGTTATTTCCTAATGGAAAGTTGATGGAGTTCATTAACCTTAGCTTAACCACACATACTTCATGTCAGCTTAGTTCTCAAGTAATGTCGTACATCAGGACAATTTGAAATTTATTGTTTATTTTGTCAGATTACCACCCTCGCTAGGTAGAATGCCTCATTGCCAACAAGCTTGTTTAGTACTCCGACGAGTTTACCTAGTCATACCACAGGCCGATACCTACTGCTAGCAGACCTGTTCAGTATCCCGACGGGTTAGCCTCTTAAACCCTCAGAGACTGACCCTCCATCTTTTAAGATTTTAGTATAAGATTTCTTTATGCAAGAAGATGGGGGAACAACTCTGAAAACAACTTTTTCTTTCTCTTTTTTTTCAATTGGGATGGTATTTATGTTAGAGGACGAGTTTATGTTATATTACTTAGTGAATGTCCTGATGTAAGGGGTACTTAAGTGGACATGGCCTATCTAAAGATATGATATACTCTAGCTATTTAGTGTGTAGTGGATGGTACCATTGAGAAAGAATAAAAAGGTATCTCTAGGCTCAACTTACTTTCTTCCTTTGTAGTTATCGTGATGTTTCCATGACTAACCGCTAATTAGACCTCCTTGTTACTCTTTGATAAAGACACTTGACTCACTTACTCAAGTTTCTTGGAAAAACTGTACGAGAGACCTCTAGGCGTGAGAGTTATGGTATCACTTCCTTATATAGTGGTGAAGAGTTTCAAGAGCAACTGCTTTAGAATGCCTTAAAAAATGAGAATGTTTGCAAAAAATATGGCTAATTACAGTAAGTCAATATTCATTTGATGCTTTATCAAGCACAAAATTCAAGTGTAACAATTTTCGAAGAAAGATCCTTGAAATTGTGTACTCCTGGTGAGATAAATACTTACAGAAATCTCTATAATTGCCTTATTAACAAAATTCAAAAACTATTTACATATATACAGTAGGAAATTCAGAAAAATTTTCAAGAACAAGGGGGAACTTCCCCATCTACTAAGGCCAATGCCTTGTCAGTTGACATGACATGTAGAAAATCCTCTCTGGAAATGTGCTTATGATAAAATTTAAGTCGGTGTCCATTTACCACAAAGGAGACTTGTCCATCATCAATTGTTTTAATTTTTAAAACTCCATTGTCATATACAATGTCTACCTCGTAAGGGCCCAACCACCAGGTGGTGAGTTTTCCTTTGAAGGTTTTGAATCAGGAATCAAATAATAGAGCCCAATCACCAGGTTGGAAGTGTTTCTTCTTAATAAACTTGTCATGCCACTTGCTCCTATGGTTTTGGACTAATATTGTCTGTTGGATGACATCTTGCCTGTTTTCATCCAACTCATTCAATTGTAGGGCTCGTTGCTTCTGAGCCTCATCCAAGTTCAATCCTAATTCTGCAGCAATACAAAAGGTCCTTATTTGGATTTCTATTGGTAAAAGTACTTGTTTCCTATACACTAGCTCATAAGGGGTATGCCCAATTGTATTCCTCTAGGTAGTCTGGTATGCCCACAAAGCCTCTGGGAGCCTATCAGCCCAGTCCCGGTGATGTAACTAAACAATCTTGGTCAAGATGGCTTCCAGAACTTTGTTTTTGGATTCTACCTGACCATTGGCTTGCGGGTGGTATGGAGAAGATTTACGGTGTTTAATCCCATATTTCTCTGTTATCTCTTTCATCGGCTTGGAAGTGAATTGTCTGCCTTGGTCGGTAACAATTTCACGAGGGACACCGAAGCGAGTAAATATGTATTCATAGATGAATTCGACAACAGACTTCTTAGATGAATTCGACAACTTAGCTTTCAGGGTTTCAAAGGCAGTTTGACACTGCTCAGTCCAAACGAAAACAACATCTTTTATTAGTAATCCAAACATAGGTGCAACAATCTGTGTAAAATTTTCAATAAACCGTCAGTAATATCCGACATGTCCAAGAAATCTTCTCACCTCTTTTTGAGTCTTGGGGGGTGGAAGTATGACGATGACCTCAATCTTTGCAGGATCGAATTTTATCCCTTCAGATGAAACATGATGTCCTAGAACCACTCCTTCAGTTAACAACATTTTTCATTTTTCATGAATTAGATATAGGTTCATTTCCTGGCATCTGATGATGAATTTTTCTAAGTTGTCTAAGGATTCCTAGTAAGTGTTGCCATAGACAGTGAAGTCATCCATGTATACCTCCACACAATCATGAATAAGATTGACAAATATCCCTAACACTGCTCGTTGAAATGTGGCAGGAGCATTACACAATCCAAATGGTAAGACCCTATAGGCATAGGTGCCCCAAGGACAAGTAAAGGTAGTATCGTCTTGGTCCTTAGGTGCTATAAGAATCTAGTTGTACCCTCTATACCCATCTAGAAAGGAAAAACACTTCTTTCCAGACAAGGTATCTAGAACTTGGTCAATGAAAGGGAGAGGAAAGTAGTCTTTCAGAGTGGCCTTGTTGAGTTCCCGAAAATCAACACAAATTCTCCATTTCCCGATCATTTTCTTTGGAACCACTACAAGTGGGGATACCCACTTACTGTGAGAGATGGGATAAATGAATTCGACATTTAACAACTTTTGGATCTCCTCCTTGACTATATCTTTAAGTGTTGGGTTCATCCTTCTCTGGGGTTTCCTAACATGTGTTACTTCCCCCTGAGTATATATGTGATGGATGCATGTGTCGGGGTGTATACCATTCATGTCAGTGTATTCCCAGAAAAATGCTCCTAATTTTTCTTTAAGGATATCTACTGACTGTTTCTGTTGGTCTGTATCTAGCCTGGAGTTTATATGTAAAAATTTTCCTGGACTAATCTCGTAGGGCATAGTATAAGACATGGAAGACTCATCTATCTCGAAAATAAAAGATGTTGAAGACAAAATGGATGGGTCCAATTGTTTTTGAAATTCTTCCCCAAACATGTACTCAAATTGGGGAAAAGACTGTGGAAAATCCACACATGTGATAGAAGAAATGAACTGGTTTAGCACATTTTTTGTTGTGTGCTCCTGAAGTGCCCTTGCATGGTCACTAGGCAATATAGGTTCTTCCTAGTCCTCGTTCTCGTATGGAAATTCAAGCCACCATAGATTCTCCATAATAGGTTGAGCTAGAGGGTAAATGGTGAGGTTCTAGATAGAGAGACCATTCGAGATGGTCATTTCCCCTTTTCTACAACCAATAAATGCATTGGCTGTGGCTAGCCAAGGTATTCCCAAAATGACGGGATGGCCTTTGGTAGGGTCCTTTGAGTGAATGACAAGAAAATATATTGGGTACTCCCATGAGGCTAAAGTAACCATGATATCATCTAAAATTCCTTCAGGGATAACCTTAGTCTTATATGCTAATTCCAATATGGTTGGGGTAGGTCGAAGAAGAGGTTGTAACTGTAATTGTTCCATGGTAGTAGCGGTCATAACATTGATGGCTTCCCCTAGTTCTATGAGAGTGTTTCCAATGGAGACCTCATTAATGGTTATGGTCACTATGGGGTTTCCTGGGTTCCCATATTTTGCTAGTTTTTGGCTACTCTGAAATTCCTCCTACCAAATGTACTGTAGGAGGGTCCTTTTGCTTCCTACATGGCTTCTTAATACACAATTCTTTGACTACCTTACTGTAGATTGGAATGTCTTTAATAGCTTGAAGCAGGGGAATCTTGACACAAATATTCTTCATTTCATTCAAGATGTCAAATTCCAGTCGGGTGGTAGGTTTCTCGATTACCAATCGGTCTGGATAAGGAGGGACCTTCGTAATTTGTAAAGGTTCATTTTGGGGAAGCTTGGGTTCTTGGTTCTTCGGGATAATAACATCTTCCCGCCTAGTGTCAACCATGGGTTGTTTGGTGGTTTCTTCTTCTTCTTCTTCCTGGATGACTACTAAAGGTCTCTGCCTCTCCAGAACTTTTCCCGCTCTTAGTTGAATTTCCTGTAATGGAACATGAGTAATAACATATGTCAGGAAGGCCTGCATCTCAACATTGTGAAGAGGTTGAGGGGGCTTATTATTAGGATTTGGCATTGGTTGTGCCAGTAATAGTGTTGGTCTCAAGGAGCTTTCATTTTGATATTGTAGCGGTTGTTGTTGTGGAATAGGAGGTAAAGGTGGTGGAACAAAACCTGGCAGAAGCTGCAGAGTGTTCGGTGGGAACTAAGGATAAGGGTGGTTGGACGTAGGGATAGGTGGAGCTTGAGGGTTTCCTTGGTTGTGTCCTCCTCTCCATCCTTGAATCCAAGGATGTTGGTACTGAGTAGACCATTTCTTCCATCTTGATGGGTTCCACTGTTGTTTTTGTTGATAATAAGGTGGAACTTGAGATTGTAGATATCGGTATGTTGGTTGGTTCCTAGGCTGCCATGGCCTCCTAGGTGCATAAGAAGACTCCCCAAGATCTCCACTCCTATAGATGGCTAATAAACCTGGAAATGATGGACATTTTTCATTCACATGGTCTTCTGTACATAATCCACATACTGAAATGTTATCTAATGGGCATTCCCTTGATGAATGCTTCCTCTTGCATCTTGGGCAATATATGCTCATTGCTGCATTTTCCTCCTCCTGTTTCTTTTTTATTTTAAGGTTATCCAACTGGGAACCTATTGTGCTTAAGATGTCTGTCTTGAAGTTTTCTAAAAGGTTCCCTATCTCTTCTCTCATGATACCACCTGAACTAATTGGTTTTAAGTTTCCGTTGTAAGGGTCCCGAACATTCTTTCATGTTTTGGATCTACTCCTTGAGTAATTTTTACACATTTCACATATTTCAACAAATGGTTTATGAGAAATGTCAATTGATTCCATCAGGTTAAGAATATCTAAATATTCTTCTGAAATTCCCTTAAGGAAAAGAGCCCTAATTGCATCCTCTGGGAGGTCATGGTATTTTGACTTTTGGGAGATATAACCAAATCTTTCCATATAATCTTTGAGGGTCTCATCTTATAATTGTTGGATTTTAAAGATGTCATTATGAGACTCTTTGGTCTTGCATTAGTCTTGGTATTTTTTGAGAAATATGTCTTTCATGGTTTCCCAAGACCTAATACTAGATTCTCCCAACCCCATGAACCATCTTAGTGTAGAGCCTTTGAGGGTGGCAGGAAAGAGCTTTAATTTCTGGGCATCTTATACGTAGTTGTCGCTCCTACAAAAGATGTCAAATTCAAATAGGAAGGTGTCTCGATCTTCACTGTTTTTACCATAAAAGGTAGGTAGTGCCGAGAGAGGAATATTCTTCATGTTGACATTTGGAGTGGTGTCTAAAATTGGAAACCCAGAGGTAGTCTTGGTTTGGTTTCCAATTTCTTTTTTCTCCCTGTGTCTTACATTGTTATGGTCCTCCTGATCATACATATTGTGGTTTCCAAAAATAGAGTACCTAGGTGGTTTTATCTTTGAAGAGAACAAGGTTTCCCTTTGATGGAAAGGTATTCCTGCGGATTGGATGTCTGGGACTCTACTCGAGCCGATTGAGACTATTGGTGCCAAATTTTTTGTATCAGTTTGAGAGATTATTACGTTGGCTGAACTACCAAACAAAAGATTCACCTGTTCAGGGTCTATGATGTTTTGAAAATCAGGATCTCCTGGTGGTGGTGTAAAAGCAAAGGTTGTATTGTTTGGTTCTGCGGAAGGCTCGAGTGGTCTTGCCTCCTGTCCCAATATGATTGATGAGTCAATTTCTTGTTCTATAGTGCTCCCTGTGTTAGTCTCTTCAGAGACTATTTTAGCTCTTTGAGTTGAGCTAGCTCCTATTTTTTGGTATCGGTCTGCAAATTTTATAAGCAGAACGTTCCTTCCCCCAAAGAGATCGGAAGGAACCTTGGTTGAAAGGTCTGATTTAGATTTAATGTATCTACCTTTTGGATCTCTAGGCCTATTCATGAAAGAAAGAAAAAACAAAAAGCTACCATTTGGTTTCTAGGTCTATTCATGAAAACAAATAAATAAAAAGAGAAAAACTACCATTGGGTTTGGGGGAACCTGCTATAGCAGATGCGCAGGTTCTTACCTCTCGTCTTAAAGTTCCCCTGCCACCAAACTAATGCTAAGGTTTAGAAGTGATCTATTTCCTAACTATTTCCTACCTTGAGACAACTCCCTGACAACGACGCCAAAAATGATGGGTGTTGTATATGCACTAAAAACACACTAAAACCCCTCAATTAAATTGTTAACCAGAGGTAAGTAAAATTAGAGCTGTAGAAAAATATATGCCAAAGGTAGAACGCTTGGTAGTAGTATAGTCTAACTAAGGAAGTGGCTATCTAAGGACCAATCTATTCAAGCAAACCTATCTAATGAGAAAACCCTACTAAGGAAATTGAAACTATGTAACCTAAGTAATTTTGGGCCAAGGATCGATGGATAGCTCTAAGAAAGCAAGTAAAAACCCTATATAAAGCAAACTAGTTCATAACAATAAGCAAAAGAAACTATTAAGTATAACAATGAGCAACTAACAAAAGAAAACTATTTTAACTTGCCAACTTATATTCAATGAGCAACTACCCTATGAAAGCAAGTAAGTAAACAAGCAAGCAACTATTCTATTGAAGCAAGTAAGAAAAGACAACTAACTAACCTATTAAAACAAATAGACAAGTAAGCAAAACAACTAGCTAACCTATTAAAGCAAATAGACAACTAACTACTCTAAGATAACTTCAACTGCAAGTAATCAAATTAAAAATTCTCATTGAACAACTATCTGGTCTAAGAGGCAAGTGAACTAGATTCTTAATTCAACACTTCAAAGTTATTTCTAATTCATGAAAGAAAATCTATTTAATTGAAAGCAAGAAGAACTACCAACTATTTCTTAATCTATGATAAGCAAACTTCTCTTTAATCTATCAAAGAAAAAGACTATCTATCCTACAACAACAATAAAACTATCTTCTAAACTATGAAAGAAAGAAACTATCTCTTTTGATCTACAAAAGCAAGAAACTATCTTTTCTGATCTATGAAAACATGAAACTATCTTTTAACCTATGACAATTCAAATATATTTCTGGTGGTTGTGTGAATGTCTCCGGTGTCTGATAATATCTCAATGGCACTTGACAACAAAGGACAATTCAAGCGGTATAAGCTCAACACTAATCTCAATAGCAAAGTGAAAGGTATGGATTAAACAATCCAACGAGAATTTAGCCATGACAATAACAATCGTCAATTACCCTGCATATTCATTTATTAACCATCAACAATATAACGAGATCATCATTGTACTTCTATACTATGTAAGCAAAATTCATACTTAAACTCAACTATTAACTAAGAAATAAAATTTCAATTTAACTCTAGGAAAGAAATTATATAAAATGAAACTATGCTATATCTATTCTAACAATTCAAACTGCAATACGAAAATGCTTAAGAACAGAAATTAAATCATGACAAAGTAAACTACCAAATACATTAACCAACAACTCATTAAACAAGATCTATATAAAAATGAGATAAGCAAGATATCATTAAAAGCTGAAATTAATCCTATCCATCCATCAAATCCTTGTCGAAGAAAACTCAAATTAAAACTCTGTTCTATTCTATTTAAAACTCTGTTTTAAATTTGACTCTAAAATCATAAATAAAGACATAATCTAATATCTAATTGCACATGGGGTTAGTCTAGGGATTTGCAAATCCGTTCCTAACTGCAGTATCAATGAATGCTAACACAATCCGTCATACTAACCTGCAAAAGAGAATCAAAGCAATTAAATTATAACAACAAACTAATTAACACAATGAAAATGCATGTACAGGAAATAAAGAGAACAACTAAACTATAAAAATGCATAAACAAACTAAAGAACAGTTACCAGACTGCTGGTGGCCCCCCCAACAAGTCGTGTTCATTTCCTAAAAGCACACCATGAACTCAGCAGATCGATTTCATCATAAAAACTCAAAAACACAGTTCTTATATAATCTAGCAATGTAAAATAACAAAACAGAGTAAAATCGTGTTTCTTTCTATCACACTGATGCTTATAATGCTTAACAATTATCTGACCACCTCGGTGGTATTTATAATGTTTACAGACCAAGTGGTTGATCACAGGAGGGTCGAACCACTTCTAAATTCGACAATTTTGATTAAATGATGCCCTAACTGCTGAAACAGAGCGAGCCAATAATCACCCTGTTGAACAGCTAAAACTGAGTTGTCAAGAGTTCAGTAGCTGGAGGGGACAAGAATGAACAAAACCCACGTTCCCGATTCACCCATCACTGGCCACCAATACCATAACTACCAAGTCGCCCTTCGTTTTTGTGCAAGACGCAGTGCCAGATCGGGTACTGGAACAAGTGCTGGAAGGAGTGCCTGAAGTAGAAACGTGGTGCATTTTCGCCTTGTAAGACCAAAAAACGTGAATCAGATCCTTGGAAGCGTAAAAACATGATGAATTATACTCAATATAATCATTAAACACGAATCATATGTACCTAGTGTCGATCATACTATTTTAGCATAAAATTCTTCAAAAGGCTCCTTCAAAACGTGAAAAACACATATGCACATTCGGCAAAAAGTGTCTAATAGCTGTCATAAATTGATCATATCTCAGGCCCAACAACTGCAAACTATGATGATATTGATGATGAAAAAAAATTCCGATGATTTATAGATGTGCCAATCAATGTTCCAGATGTTGATGATGATGATGCCCTCTCCTTCTCTTGATGATGTTGTATTGGGTCATGTCATTAGAATACCCTTCTCATTAAGGGGGAGTGTTGAAATATTGTAACTTTGAAGAATATTCTAATTATATTTGAGTTATTATCTTATAGATCAAATCCCCTTTTGCGGATTGATCATGTCGGGTCTTGTATAAGATCAAATCCCCTTTTGTGGATTGGTCAAACCATATTTATATGGTGGTATTTGTAAAGTTGGCCCCTAGTGTTTATAAAGTGGTTTTAACCACTTCTAGAAGAAGTCAACCCTACCATGTGAAGGGGCATAAACCTAGTGCCTCCTCAGATAGTATTTATATGTGAGGATGGTGCCTCACTTATACACTCTCACACTCACTCATTTAGTGCGCATATATTGAAGGAAGTTGTAGTTACAGTAGGAAGGAGAAGAGATGCACATGCTCAATATTAGTTTAGTCTTGGTGTTTTGGTCTTAGTGTTGGCATTGTATTGACAATCTATTATTGAGGAAGTTTTGATGGGTTTTCTCCCCCATGAGGGTTTCCCAGGATAAAATGATGCATACCTTGTGATTGTGTTTCTTTTAGTGATCATCTTTATGTCGTTGCTTTAGAAATGCATTGAATGCTCATTTAATTTGGAAATAACCCAATAACAACATTGAAACTTAACATTCCTGACCAAATAATTTGAAAACTCACCCTTCTAATCTTATTGAGAATTTCTTTGGGGATTGAAGCGACTAAAGCCCAATAGACTGGTATGCTCTCAATAACTGATTTTAATCACACAAGTCTACTTCCCCTAGAGAGTAGCTAGTTAACCCATACATAAATTTGTTGTTCAATTTTTTACTTGGAAAGGGAATCTGTGAATCTATAGCCATCGGGCTTTATATGGAATCCTAAGTATTTGAAACCGAAATCCATAGATTTTACTTGGAAAGGGAGTAAATTTTTTACGACCAGTTGACATGGGAAAAATTCCCTTTATCAACATCAGGGGTTACCCTTGATAAGAATTCCTAATTAGATGTCTCACTATTTGGAATAGGGAACCCATCCAGATTTTGGACCAACAACCATTTCTGGTTTGGGGTTTACTAGTTATGAAACGATCCATCGATGAAGGTTTCTAATCTAAAGAATGAGATGCAACTAATCCAAAATGCATGCATATGGACATAAAAGGTAACTAGATAGAAAAAATAGAACCAAACGTGCTCCTGTCAATGGCCCATGAAATAGTTCTCACAGAACATAAAGAAGAATACGAAATAAACAACTGCAAACATAGAATAGTCTAGCATTTAAAAAATCATTTACAGCCCTATGCCCACAAATTTAGATAAATATTCCCTAAAGAACCAAAACAAGAATGCAACAAACATACATGAGAATAGTATATAATATGAAGTACATTCTTACACAACCCGAGTGTTGAGAAAAGCACAAAGGAATATTCCACAATACGTCCAACACGAGAATAAGAGTTAAACAGAAAAAAAACTTGGTAAAAAATGCTTCTCCTCATTAAAATTTTCTCTAATAGTGCATGAAAGCTCAAAGACTCAAAAACCCCTTCTTCAGATACAATCCCTCTATTTATTGAAATTCAACATGATTCTTGGCCTTCTGCCTTACCCTCGTGACCTTTCATTTATAAAATTTTGTCCTTATTCTCTTCAAAATGATCAGGGAAAAAGGATGACATAAATGTTTATGATTTAATGTATTCAATGCAGTTACATTTCTAATTTGTCATTAAGTGTTGGTGGGACATCATAGATTTTGGCCAATGCTTTGTTTTCATGCGGGGTAAAGGGAGCGCTCATGTTTAAAGTTGTTGGTTTTGTTTAAAGTATGAGAGGAGGGTTGGTATGTCACTCCCCCTCCCTTTCCACTTCACTAAACCAAAGTGTGAACACCCTTGATCCCTGTCCTTACGCACCTGCTATACCCTCGACATTTCCATATTTGTTGGGTTGTTATATTCTTTGTAGTAAAAGTCTAGTCAAGGTGAATTGATTGACGATCGAAGTCAAGGTGAATTGATTGATGATCAAAGTCGAGGTAGATAGAAAACAAGTCAAAGGTTTGAGGGAGTAGACCAGATGAAGTTAGAGTTGAAGATATCAATGACAAGTCAACTGACAAGAGGTCTAGTGAGATGACCAACTAGAGACCGAATGGAGGCCGACTGGTAAACCTGACTTGGAGTCGTCTGTAACAGAATCCCAATATTTGCGAGATTTGTAGCTAATGATATGCATGGATCTATAACCATTTTTGGGCGCCAATATTTAGGGTTTTTCCTATTGTAAAGTCTATAAAGAGGCATGTTGTAAGGCCATAAAGAAGGTTGTTGTTAGGTAATCTTAGAATGCATTTTTGCAGGTTAATGCACGTGTAAGTGTAGGTTGTTGGTCATGCATATGTAAGTTGAATTGGATACAAGGTTTTTATTACCTGTGCAAGAGGGTATGATGTCGACTTTGTCTTAGGTGTGGACCAAGGTTAGACATGTAACCTTTTATTCTAAATGAATAAGACAACAAGAGAGTAGAACACTCAAAGGAATGTTGGTTTTCCTGGTTAAGGGTTTCTAGGGTAAAATCTCGGTGTACTTTTTGATTGCCTGTGTCATTTGCTTTTTTGATTAAATTCTTCTTCTCTTCTGCTAGGATTAGTGTGGAAGTGCCCTGCATTTTCTGACATGTGGTATTAGAGATTAGGTCTTCCTTGAAAAGTGAGTTATTAGAGCGGTGTAATGCTTTGGTGAGTATATTAGATCTTGATCTGCAAATATTGAATATGAGAACTAAACCCTAGGTACAATAAGAGTCGTAAGTCATAAATTGTTTTGATGATCGTGGTAAAGAATGACAAGTAGTTCTAGAATAGAGATAGAAAGATTCAATGGCCGTAATTTTGAGCTTTGGAAGCTTAAAATGGAATATCTTCTTGTAGATCGAGAACAATGGACAACAATTTGTCTAGGTACCCAACCGACAAGCATGTCGATGGAAGAATGGGAGAAACTTGAAAGGAAAGAAAGAAGTATGATTTGGATTTGTCTTGTAAATTTGGTGCTGCTAAATGTCTCGGGTGAAGATTCGGCCAAGAAACCATGGGACAAGATGGGAAGCTTATACCGGTCAAAATATCTCGTAAATAAGTTGTTTCTCAAAAAGAAACTGTATCTTCTGAGGATGAGTGATGGAATTTCAGTGACTAAGCATTTAAATGTGTTTAACACCGTGTTAAGACAATTATCATATATGGATATAAAAATAACTGATGAGGAGAAGTGTATTAAGCTATTATGTTCTTTGCCAAACTCGTGGAATAGCTTAGTCATGGATATTAGAGTAATACAACCACACTAGTGCTAAAGGGCGTGGTTTATTCTCTTTTGTCGAAAGGAATGAGAAGAAATAACATGGAAGGATCGACCAAAGATGCTTTGATAGCGAGAGGTCGATTAATAGACAGAGATAAAAGAAAATTCTTCAGTAGAAATTTTAATTCGAAGGGTAGATCTAAATCCATGGTTCATTCGGTGCGAAGATGCTAGAAATGTGGTAAAGTTGGGCATTATAAAAAGGAATGTAAGTAGAAGGCAACAAAGGTCAGTTCCAGATCCGACGAGAAGTAGTCGACTGAGAGTAATACGACCTTGGACAAGGGAGGTGATGTGTGCGTGGCATCGAACAGTACACAGTTGGATCGATATTTTTGGTTGATCGACTCAAGAGAATCCTATCATATGGCACCACATAAAGAATGGTTATGTGAGTATAAACAATATGATGGGAGTGATGTGTTCTTGGGGGACAACTCGACAAACATAATTGTCAGACGAGGAAGAGTCCGATTGACACTACAAGATGGGAGGAAAAGAACCCTTCCAGGTGTGCTACACATTCCGTGTTTGGAAAGAAACATGATATCTGTCAGGAAGATGAGTGATGCAGGCATGCATACTCTGCTTCAGAAGGATTCATGCAATATGGTCAGAGGTGCGATGGTATTAATGAGAGGAGTTCAGATTGGTACCCTGCATAATTTGTTAGGGAATGTCGACTTGAATGGATGCAACAACATCATTGCTTCTGAAATTGACTCGACTTGACTTGATATCGACATAAATCAACTTGAATCGAGCTAAGTTAGTTCAAATTGACTTGACAAGACATGATGAAATCGACCCGACCAGGCTATGGCACGAGAGGATGGGACACATTGGAGAAAAAGGACTTCGATCTATGCAAAGCAAAGGTATGGTTGAAGGTTTTCCTGAATGTGGTTTAGAAGTCAAATTTTGTGAACATTGCATATATGGGAAACAAAGTTGGGTGAGGTTCCCATCTGGAGAGACAAGGGAAAATGAGATTCTAGAATTGGTGCATAGTGATGTGTTCGACCCGGTTACAGTGCCTTCACTTGGTGGATCCCTGTATTATGTCTCCTTCATAGATGTTTTTTCTAGGAGTACATTGATGTATTTCCTGAGGAAGAAATCATAGGTTTTTGAGATATTTAAGGAGTTTAGAGCTCTTGTGGAAAACCAGACAGAGAAGAGGATTAAAGTGTTGAGGACTGACAATGGTGGTGAATTCTCTGGAAAGGAATTTGATCAGTTATGTAAGAAGTATGTCATAGCACACCAAAATACCACACCATATACCCCACAACAAAATGGAGTTGCCGAGAGAATGAAAAAAAATGTTGATGGATAAGGCTAGGAGCATGCTCAGTGGTGTTGGGGTTGCACAAAAATTCTGGGCGGAGGCAGTCGAAACTGCAAGATATCCGATGAATATGTCTCATTCGTTAGTGCTAGTCGATACGACTCCAAATGAGATATTTTTGGGTAGGAATCCTTCAGTGGCACATCTCAAAGTATTTGGCTGTGATGCATTTGTGCATGTTCCCAAGGAAAAGAGGAGCAAGATGGACAAGAAGGCAGTCAAGTTTATTTTCATCGGATACAAAGAAGGGATGAAAGGATATAAGATATGGGATCCTACATCAAGGAGACTAGTGTACAATTGAGATGTGGTCTTCAGAGAAGTCGGAGGTAATTCCGAGCCTGAGGAAGTTGTTCAGACTGAGAATAATCCTGATACGGTGGGATTTGAAATGAGGAACGAAGAAGATGATTCAAATCAGTCGACTAAATCTGAGGAAGAGGTGGAATAATTGACTTCGATGGTAAGGAGGCTAGAAAGAGTAAGAAAACCAGTCGAAAGGTATAGTTCACCTGAATTTTGTTCCACATTCGTGTTAACTGTCATTGATTATGAGCCCAAGTAGATTGTTGAGGGAGTCAACTCGATAGAGGGTAAAATCTGGAAGGACGCAATGGTCGAAGAGATGGAATCCTTGTACAAGAATGAGACATGGGATTTAGTAAAGTTACCTAGTGGAAGAAACTCATCTATAGTAGGTGGGTGTTCAGGAAGAAGATGAATTTCGTAGGTCAAGTCGAGAAATTCAAAGATTGACTGGTAGAGAAAGAATATTCCCAAGTCGAGGGAGTCGACTTTGGTGAGATTTTTTCACTTGTTGAAAAACTAACTTCCATTAGAGTATTAATATATCTGGTTGCAACATTTGATCTGGAGATAAATTAGATGGATGTGAAGACAACGCTCCTACATGGGGACCTAGAAGAAGAAATCTACATGAAACAACATGAATGATTTGTAGTAAAGGGAAAGCAAGAGTTGTTGTTCAAACTCAAAAGATCCCTTTATGGTCTAAAGAAATTGCCAAGGATGTGGTACCAAAAGTTTGACATATACATCCTTAGTTTGGGATTTGTGAGAAGAAAAGATGATCACTACATATATTCCAAGGAAGAAGGTGGGCGTTTCATATATGTAGCTTTGTATGTTGATGACATGTTGCTGATTGGAAACAACATGGACGCAATAAAGGAGGTGAAGAAGCATATATCCTCCAAGTTCGACATGAAAGATCTCAGTGTAGCTAACTTCATTATGGGAATGGAGATTAAGAAAGATTGAGCTGCTAGTAAGCTCTGGTTGAATCAGATGAAGTATATTGAAATAGTTTTGAAACGATTCAACATGTAGGATTGCAAACCGATGAAGGTGCCAATGCCTATCTGAGCAAGGCTTACTGCTGAAAAGTGTCCAAATACACAAGAAGAAATAGAGGACATGGTACGTGTTCCCTATGCAAGTTTTGTTGGGAGATAAATGTATGTGATGGTCTGCACTCGACCAGACATTGCCCATGCAATAGAAGTGTTGAGAAGGTACATGTTGACACCTGGAAAGAAGCACTCAACAACTGTCAAGAGAGTATTCAAGTATTTGTGTGGCACAAAGGACTATGCTATATGCTACCAAGGAAGAACTAGAGGTGACAGTGGTAAATTATATGTACATAGCTTTGGCGATGCTGAATGTGTTGGATATCTAGATCGATGGAGGTCGACCAACATATATGTATTCAAGATGTTCGATGGAGAAATAAGTCGGATGAGTAAGCGATAGGCGTTTGTATCCTTGTCGAAAATAGAAGCTGAATACATGGTGGCCACTCATGGAATCAAAGAAGGGGTATGGATTCAAAGGTTGTGTTTAGGAATCAAGTTTGAGTAGAGAGCTATGAAGGTAATTTGTGATGGTCAAATCACAATATTTCTAGCCAAAAAACTTGCTTATCATTCAAATACTAAGCACATTGATGTACAATACCATTTCGTAAGAGGCACGGTGGAAAGTAACAAGGTGCTACTAGAGAAAGTAGACACACTAGAAAACATTGTTGGATTACTGAGAGGGGGGGTGAATCAGTAATAGTGTAATTATAATCCTTTTTCTTCAAATGTTATATCAATGTAGAATTATTATCCAATAATGAGCAATAATAAATAAAAAAAATCACACACATACACAGTACATCGGTGTTTTACGTGGAAACCCAAATCGGGAGAAAACCACAAAATGTTTTTTCTTATATGTCTTGAAGAATTACATTCATTGGAAGCACTGCATTCCTTTGTTTTCCAGCTACAACTGGAAGGAGGCTCCAACCCCCTAGTTTCTTAGGCTACAACCCAAGGGAAGCTCCAACTCCCCAATTCTCTGGCTACAACCAGAAGGAGGCTACAACCCCCTATGTTCTCCAGCTACAACCATCTGCCCTTGCCCCATCTTGCCACCCTGAAGTAGAAGTAGAATGATGGAACCACTGTCACAATATCACTGTGAGATATACTGTTGTAAACCTGTACTAATAAATTTGAACCATGCATCAACCATGCATCAACCTGTACCTCAACCTATACCATAAACAAGTGCATCAACCATGCACCAACATGTACCAAACAACCTGTAATCAACCCGTACCATAAACAAGTGCATCCAACCATGTACCAAGTATGTACCAATCATGTGTCAACTACTCATCAACTATGAATCATCAATATGTACCAACATCATCAACTATACATCTCATGTATGTGGCAACTCATCAACTACTTGTCTCAACCATGTACTCAACATGTACCTCAACCAAAACCCCTCATCAATTTCATCATCCAAATCTGATTTGTAGCTCTGTAATAGACTTTGTGTATATGATCGCATTCCTGCAAACCTTCCTTAACTTTAACAACAAGAGACTAGCATTTTCATCAAACTTTTCTTTAGTCTCACATGCCTAGTTTTGGATTAATCAACAACCCTAACTTGAAGTAATCATAACTTTGAACTTGTAATGTTTAAAGAT
>ML857130.1:37838-48553 GCA_009831015.1 Picea engelmannii | reverse complement strand
CTACAGAAGAATCAAGAATCAGGAAAGCTACAGAGAAGACACAAACTTTTGATGCAAAGAAAGAAAAACAAATGTTCGAGGAGGCAAGAAGAGAATTCAGGGGAGACCAAGGTTCTTCATCAAAGACATGACAAGAAGTCATAGAATGTGGAATGCCTAGCATTTTATCAGTCTACTTCGCTCGGAGATTGAAAAGAGACAAGTAAACTTGTCAGTTTCTTGTATACATTTATAGAGATGATTAAAGATGAGAAAGCTATACAAGAACTGCAGAATTTGGTCAGATAGTATGAGATAGGAAGGGTAGATCCTTTACTGAATAAAGAAGTACATCAACTATCTAAGAAGAGAAGGACAAACAAGGAACTACACATGAATGCTCATATTGGAGAATATGATATAGACTATGTGGTCCTCGACTTAGGGTCGGAGGTCAATCTCATGATGAAGTGAACCTGGGCACTGATGGGAAAACCTAAGTTGATCTATTCCCCTATCAGGCTTAGGATGGCTAATCAGCAGGCAATAAGCCCCTTTGGCAGATTGGAACATGTCCCTATGGGCATCGATGGAGTAAGGACGTTTGCAGACATTGAGGTAATTGAGATAGTTGATGATAGTTGTCCTTATCCTGCGTTGTTATGAATTGATTGGGCTTTCAATAACATCATTGTGGTTGATTTAAAGAAAAGATGAATGACGTTTGAAGGAGATGGCCTTAGGTTCATCGCCCCGTTAGATCCCAATGAAGGTCCGCGATACACTGAGCCCATCAGAGAAGAAGACCATGCATACGAACTGGAAAACATATACAAATTAACAGCCAAACAACAGGATTACATTAATCCTACGGCGGATGGAAATTTGACCTGGCGAAGTGACAACACATGTTCATCAAAATCAAAAGAAGCACTGGAGAACTAGCAGAACAAAATGTATGAAGTATCTACAAGGAGATGTGCTAGATTAACCAGGGAAGTATACAAGATCATCACAACAGTAAGTAAATTACCCACCTTTGATGGTTTGAATCCATTAGAAACCTTCTTATCGTACTTTGAAGAAAGTGTACCAATGCAACAACGCTTGTTGGAAATGGATGAGGCCTTGAAAGCCACACCAGCAAGATAGTGGGGGACGTATAAAAACAACATTACAGAATGGGTACAATGTCGTACCCTCATGACCGCATGGTTCTCAACACAAGTAGAAGGTTGCGAAGTTAGGTACACAGGTCGAAGCTGCCCAAAGTACCATGTGTGAAGTTGCGAGGAAGCCTGGAGAGCCATTCCTTAATATCAGTGGGTGCACAAATTAATAAACACACTGGACATTATCCCTATCAACCGGTACCTTCAAGCAGAGTTGCGCCTCATCACTGCAGAGTGGGAAGGTATGACTCAGAAATTTGTCACCACCTTTTTATTCGAAATCCAATATCCTACAGTAGATCAAGCATTACAGACTGTAAGACAGAAAGTATCTGAGGAGGCACCTAGCCTCCCTTTGGAGCAAGAAGAGGATGAATGGACTACGCCTCTCTATAAACTGCAAGGTTGTTACAACATCAATGTTGATGAAGACGATGATCCTAGGAGGGTGAACATCGTAGAAACAGAAGACCGAACAGATGTGGAAGGACCAAGAGTTGAGATACCATTCATTGGACAGCCAATCAAGATCAAGAAAGTCAATATTGGAACAGAGAAAACATCGAACCTTGCAAATGTTGGAGATTACTGGGATGTTGCCACTATTGACAAGATCACCGAGTTATTGCATGAATATCAGGACTTGTTTCCTACCAAGTTCACTGATATGAAGGGCATTAAAGGGCCTATGGGAGAAATGAGGATCCCTTTGAAACTAGCTGAAAGACCAGTCAATCATAGACCCTACAGATTGAACCCTAAATATAAAGAGAAAGTGAAGATTGAGCTCGATAGAATGCTAGAAGCAGGGATTATAGAACATGTTGAAGAGTCAGAGTGGATTAGCACTATGGTGGTACAAGACAAGAAGACAGGAGAGATCAGGATGTGCGTAGAACTTAGGAAGCTGAATGATGCCTATTTGCATGACCCCTTCCCTACGCCATTTACTAACGAAGTGTTAGATAATGTAAGAGGTCATGAAGTATATTCTTTTACATATGGATTTTCATAATACCATCAGATCCGGATTACCAAGGAAGATCGCCATAAAACTACCTTTTCCATAGAATGGGGATCCTACCAATATACAGTAATTTCATTTGGATTGAAGAATGCCCCATCCATCTTTTCTAGGGTGGTAGTCGAAGCATTCAAAGAGTTCCTACATAAATTTCTAGAAGCATATTTTGATGATTGGACTATTTTTAGTTTATTGAAAAATCATATTGAATGTCTAAGGCTAATGTTGGACAAGTGCAGGCAGTGTCAGATTGCCTTAAACCTGAAGAAGTGCATTTTATTTTCATCATTTGGAGTGTTGTTAGGTTATTGTTTTCAAGCAGGGCATGTTGGTAGACCCATCTAAAATTGCCATTATAGTTGATCGGCCACCTCCTAATTCAGTCAAATAGTTGTGCACTGTGTTGGGACATACGGGATATCACGGGAAGTTCATTAAAGGATATGCCCAGATTACAACACCTATGGAGAATCTTTTGAATAAAGACTATCAATTTCACTGGATAGAAGAATGCCAACAGAGCTTCGACACACTTAAACAAAAAATGGTTACCGCGCCTATTCTGGTTTTCCCAGATTGAAGTAAAAAGTTTCATGTGCATGTTTATGCATCTTCTATTACATTAGGAGTTGTGTTAGCACAGCCAGGAACAGGAGACATCGAACACCCGTTAGCCTTTGCTATAAGGAAGCTATCAATAGCAAAGATCAACTACACCACCATTGAAAGAGAAGGGTTAGCCATGGTGTATGCCCTACAGAAATTTCGCCACTACTTGTTGGGAGGACACTTTAAAATTTTTATTGATCACTCCATGCTGAAATACCTAGTCAACAAGCCCGTGTTGGGGGGAGAATATGTAGATGGCTTATGTTATTTCAGGAATATGACTTTGAGATCGTACTTAAGCCAGGGAGAATGAACACGGGTCTCGACCACTTGTCGAGGTTGGAACGTGGAAAAGAACCCACTAATTTGGAGGATGCATTGTCAAACACACAGTTATTGGCCATTAGAAAGATTGATGACCACTTCGCAAAGATAGTCCAGTTCCTATGAACATGAATAGCACCTAGCGAGTATACAATTCCCCAGAAGAAACAGCTAGTAGTGCACGCTGCAGACTTTTCACTTATAGCTGGACATCTATACAAAATGGGACCTGATGAGATATTGAGAAGGTGTGCTATGGAGGTAGAACGACCATTGATCCTCGCAAAATCTCATGAAGGCATCGTAGGAGGACACTACGTAGGGAAACCCATTCCGCAGAAGGTTCTTAGAGTTGGCCTTTGGTGGCCTACCTTACACAGAGATGCTAAAGACTATTACAGATCCTGTGATGTATGCCAAAGAGTTGGGAAACCGTCCAGAAGAGATGAAATGTCATTAGCACCACAGCTGACCCTACAAGCATTTGAGAAATGGGCCATTGACTTCGTAGGACCTATAAACCCACCAGGGAAGCACACATGAGCAAGGTACATCATTACTGCGACAAAATACTTGACCAGATGGGTTGAATCAAGAGCAGTTAAGGACTGTACTGCAACTACAGTTCCGCGCTTCATATTCGATAACATCGTAACCAGGTTTGGATGCCCAAAGATCCTTCTGAGTGATCAAGGCACACATTTCATAAATAAAACCATTGAAGCCTTGACTGAGGAATTTACAGTTCATCATCAGAAGAGCACACCTTACCATCCACAAGAAAATGGGTTAGCTGAAGCATTCAACAAAATCTTTGAGACAACACTAACGAAGATTTGCAGTGCTAATAGAAATGATTGGGGTTTAAGAGTACCAGCAGTATTATGGGCCTATAGAACCACTTGCAAGAAGATAACAATGCAGGCCCCCTTTAAATTGGTGTATGGCCTTGAAGTCGTTGTCCCCATGGAATACTTGGTACCAAGATTAAAAATTGTTGCCTTTACAGATATGGACGACACTGGTGTTGTTCGAGAGAGGCTTGCACAGTTGGTCGAACTGGAGGAAGGCAGATTTGTTGTAGGATTTCATCAGCAAGTACAGAAAGAAAGAGAGAAGGCCTACCATGACAGACACATTAAGAAGAAGGCATTTAGGCAAGGTGATCTGGTATTGGTATGTGACAGTAAATTCATAAAGCATCTAGGAAAGTTCAGAACACATTGGCTTGGGCCTTATGAGGTTGCCTATGTTACAGAAGGAGGAGATGCGCAGTTGAAGACTTTGAATGGAGAATGGAAGGAAGGTTTGGTGAATGGGAGCCGGCTGAAGTTGTATTATGACAACCATATGCCTCATAGCTCTTAGTAAAAGCATGAGGGTAAGGGTGTAGGTACCAGGTGCAGTTGAAACTGGGTACCAGACACAGAAAAGACAGTCTGCACAAGGAAGGAGAGGAAGCATAGAGAAGAAAGCAAAGGCTGCACTGCGTAGTTTGAAGTCGAAGAAAAATAGAAAGATCAGATCTGGAGTGCCTCGGGACGAGTCACGGGTGAGTGTTGGGGGCTTGTTAGCCCTTGGTGATGGAAGTAAGCGAAGATTAAGGTAGAAAAGACAAAATGTGAACTGCGTGGAAGACACAGTGACTGTTACTGGGTCGAAGTGAAAAAAAGAGCAGAAAAGACGGAGCAAAGTAAAAGGAAGCAAGTCGTTGGACGAGGAGATCGAGGATGACATATCAGCAAGAAAGACGGATCGTGGACAACTCAACAAGAGGAAAAATCCACCGTTGGATGCTTTGGAGCACCGCACGAGAAGGAAGGAAATACAGGTTGGTGAATCCCTGAAAACACGGGTCAAGTTGACCTAGGGTTTTGGTATATAGGGTTTTGACACCTAGGTTTCGGCCTAAGGTTGTCGGTGAGTGACTGTAATGTAAAAATAAAGGTCTAAAGCACCTGGGATGGGTTGTTGTTATTGTTGTTGTTATTGTCATATTTGTTATTGTGTGATTGATTGAGGATTATTGTGTGAGAGAGAAGTGTTGAGCGTAGAGCCTTATAGGATTGTAAGATCTTCAACATGGTGCGAAGATCAACCCTATAGCTAGGTGCACAGGAAGGGGAGAGATAGAGAGAAGAAGAAAGAAGATATGCTAGCTAAGAGCACAGACGAGAACTGTATGCTTCATCTTAATATATTATAAAGCACAGTTCTATGGACGTAGCCCTAGAGAGAGGGTGAACCACGAATATTTTGTGTAGTGTGTGACTGTTGCTCTGTTCTTTGTCATTTGGTAGACCATTATTGCATTATTGTGTTAGGTTTGATAGATAGTTCTGCAGAGTAAATTTGAACTGGTAATTGATATATGAATGTTGTATTGAGTTTGTATTGGATCCACTTGATATTCCCTTGGTTGTAGACATCTTTGTCCTGCAACCCCCCCATAGTTGCTTTGGGTGAGACTGCATCTGCTTCACAGATGTTGCCGGAAGGGCCAGTAGTTAGGCCTTGTTGGTGCGCTCTTGGAGCTGAACCCCGGGTCTGCCCCTGTGCAAACAGAAGACAAATCCAAAGTTCAAGATAATGTATTTATAGATGTATCATATCAATGAGAAATGCAATCCAAGCGTATCTCCATTTTGTGTATTCTAACACACACGGTCGTCTTTCCCATCAAATTTGCAATGTTTATCACAAGTCTTTTTACTTTTGGATTTCGCACATTTGTCATCGTTGGGAGAAAAATTTGGCAGAGAGGGTTTGGGACCCTTGTTTTGCTTGTTGTTGTGGCGATGATGTTGCTTCTTGGGATTTCTAGATTTATCTTTATGTTGGACCACTGGGGATTTGTTGAATGTACCTGCGATGCTAATCAATCCAAGTTGCACAAGCTTATCTTGCTCTCGAATCAGAGCATCAAAAAAGACTCAAGAGAGGGTTGTTTATAAGCACTCCCTAGAGCTTCTCTGGTAGCATAAAAGGTACATACAAAAATAGAATATGCATGTAAGCTAGAAACCAAATATATATATATATATATATATATATTTTATATTTTATAAATTTATTATTTGCTACCTATTCAAATGTACAACAACGTGTATAAATACGCGTACATGAGTAGAGTCGCGTCTTTTTGTCTAAAAATATGTGACTTTACATTAAAAGTAATGATTTAATTAATAATTAATGGCATTGTAATATACACAAGGTATATTACAAGTCGTCCCTCCTAAAAATAAGCTATGTTCTCGAAGCATAGGTAGAGACAAATATTCTAAATCTTTTGTCATCTAACTAGTGATGTTTCTTCACTAATTACAAATTATTAATTTTTTTTTAAATATATTTGCAATTGTTTTTAAGTATTAGGTGTTCTACTAAATAACTTGCACATCCTTTAAAATGTCGTCTTTCATGTCGTTGTACACGAAGGAGCAAGGTCTTTTATGCCCGAAGATTCAGATAAGTAGCATTTGGACATAATACACCTCCCTACGGTTGACACCAAATGGTTATCTTCTTCAAAATTCTAGTCCTATTTCTTTAACCATTGAATGGTAGGGCTCTCCCCCTCTCTTCCATCGTCGTCATACTAGTTCGACAACGTTCCAGTGGAGTTTTGTGCAACGAATTTAATATCATTATATTTTTCAAACTCGACATTGGCTCCTTTTTCGTTTGTTCCCATCATTTGACAACAATCACAGTAGCAAGTGTCTCAGGAGTGAGAACAATCTTTAAACGTGAGAGATGTCCCATTGGATCGGCGGATTATATGTTTCTCTCCTCTATTATGGGGATTCAATGTGCTTTTCTGGTGGATATTTTCATTGGTATGGCTTATGCTACTTTCATCCTTGTCCTGATGTATAGATGAAAGATTATTTTTTTCTTCCTCGGTAGAAATATGGTAATACCTTAAGTACTCTTCAATTTTATTTACCCATCTTGTTGCTTCTCTTTCATTCGATCCATCAAATTCTGGAACAACAATATTCGCCTTGGGCATGCCATTATTAGACATCCCCATGTTAGGCCAGTAATGTGATTGGTGAGGCCCCCACTGCAAAGTTGAGTTACCTGGGCTTCTACTCTTGTTTGTGATTGATTCGAGCTCTACTCTCATGTTGTGGTAATTTTTGTTGCACTCCGCTAGTTCTTCATTTAATTTTCCAATTTTGGCATCCAACAAAGTATTTACTTGATTTATAAGGCTTACAAAGAACTCTTTGAGACCTTTGCTTAGCTCCAGCATGGAGGGAGTGTTTTCCTCAATCTTTTTCTCTGTTTCTCCCGACTTTCTCCTTGTGTTTCTCATGTTGAGGTTGATGTATTAAATATTTATTATATTTAATATTTTAATATAGATTTAATATTTTAATATTAAATATAATGTATGGTATCAAATGGAAGAAAATCATGGAGGAGGGAGAATTAGGGTTTTAGGGTTTGGAGGAAAGCAAAAATCGTGGAGGAGGATGGAGGGATCTGTGCTGAGAGGATGGTGAATGAATGGTGGTTGTAGATGCAAACGAGAGTGGGAGAGGAATGGGGGCAAAATGATCATGGGTGAAATGGGAGAATATAAGTTGAATGGAGGGAAAAATGGGCGAATAGAGGTCTTGGATGCAGGTCTTTGTTTGATACAAGTCTTTAATGCAGGTCGTGGATGGGTGAAGTGGACGAGGGATGGAATGAAAATAGGAGTGGTTTAAGTGGATGAGGGGCAGAATGTAGGGTTGGACAAGGGACGAGATGTATGGAAGAGTGTCAGAGTTTGAGAGTGGTACATGGGATGGTGGAAGAGGGAGAGCATGGGAGTAATGCATGGGAGAGGGAGTGTGTGGGTTAGCATCGGAGCTTGGAAGAGCAAGTATGTGCGTGGAAGAGGGAGTGTGTGGGAGTGCATGGGAGTGGGAGAGGGGAAAATGGAGGTTACAGGTTTGGAGGATGCGAGGAGGGTTGGAGAAATTGTGCAAGGGTTTGGAGGTCGCGAGAATGAACCACTCTGATACCAATTGAAAGATGGAAATCGGATATATATAAAAATATATATTTAATATTTAATAAATTTATTAATCGCTCCCTATTCAAATGTACAACAATGTGTATAAATACATGTACATGAGTAGAGTCACATCTTTTTGTCTAAAAAGACGTGAATTTACATTAAAAGTAATAATTATTACATTAATGATTTAATTAATAATTAATGGCATTGTAATATACACAAGGTATATTACAATGCACTACCAAGCCTAGCAAGAATAACATATATATGCATTGATCTTCCTTTATATTTAGTTGGAAATCTATACACAAAAGTCTAAGCGTTTTGAACTTAGATAAGTAATATTCAATGCAATGAAAAATATTTGGACTTAAAGTCGTTAACTAATTTTCCAACTAGTGGGATGAAATAATATTGTGTTTACCAAACACAACTTTGAGCTTTTCCCAAACTTTATCTAGGACCTCAATTCCTTGAAGGTGAAATCTTAAATCAAGAGAGATGTACATTTCGATTAGTACACATGCTTTGTCATTCCTATTATCTCATGTACATTTCGATTAGTACATGTGCTTTGTCATTCCTATTATCTCATTTGACATACTTGTCATCATTAGTGGGTTCTTGTTTTTTTCCTGAGGTAATCCAGTATAGTCCTTTACTTCTTAATACATCCTCCATATGGGATTTCCATGAGAAGTAATTGGTATTGGTAAGCAAAAGATCACTGGGAGAAGTAATATTAAATATGTAGAGAATGTGGATTTAAAGGCTGAAACCGATGGCCTGGATGGAAAGTTCTCGAAAAAATAGGTTGTTTTAAAAAAATGGCATTGAAAATGGACTTTGGATGTGAAAGTTATGCCCTTTTGAAAAAAAAAACATAAATGGTAACCAAAGAGCCATGAGACAAATGGAAGTTGGTCCACGCGGTGATGCCCCTCCTAATTGTGCCTATAAGCTCAATTTTAAATAAGTTACTTATGAAGTGACCCACTTTTGTAGAATAAGCGAGACTCGCCTTTACAATGAAGTTACTCTGTGAATTAAACTTGCATGCAAAAAATAACTTTAAAAAAAATGTTAAAATTATTTAATAGTGATTTACTTTTATAATTAAGTGAAATTCACTTTACAATGAATGCATGAACTTTTTCAAAAAATAGTAACAAAAAAGAGGTTTGAACTCGAAACCTCTTTCTAAGTAAAGTAACTTTCAACCAAGTGAGCTAGTGCAAAACAAATTATAGTCTTAAGAAGGAGGATTGTTGTTGTTGTTTTTGTTGAAGATGGTCTTGGAGTACATGCTCAATACATTCACACACACAAAAATTCTCTGCTCGAAAACAACAAGGGTTATATCTCAGTTATCTTACTCGGAAAATGCAAGTTTTCCCTCTGTTTCTGATTTACTGAGATTGCATAGAGCGCACGAAAAGAGCATACACAGACATGAAAACTCTTTCCTCTTTGTTTCTAATTTTCCAAGATCACACAAACAGCAAGGAAAAGATCATACACAAATAAAAAAGAGTAGCAACCCAAAAATAAAAAATAGAAATCTGAAATAAAACCAAAATGTTATCCTTGTAAAAAATTAAAAGGGCATATTCAGGCTTTATACCTCTAAATCTGGTTGAAATGGTCGTATCTTGGGCAAAGAGAATCCTTTCCGAGTGAAACAAAAAGAATTTCTAGCTGAAAGAAGTGCTTTGGATGCAATGGAATAGTCTTATCGAGCCATAAATGTACAACAATGGAAGAAACCATAGATTCAACAACACAACTTCAAGATCTTGATCCACAATGGGAGCAAGTCTAAATGCGCTCTAATACCATGTTCGAAAACACATGTATTCTGACATAGGATGAACACCTTCAATAACCACTCACACAACCAAAGAAAATATCAAAACACCTATGTTTTCACGTGGTAAAACCCATGTGGGGAAACATCCATGGTCTCAACCAACACGACCACTTTGAACAATTTATTAATGCAAAAGAAAAAAAAATTACAAAGATATTTACAAGAGAGTTTCTCACAATTGATCATCAGTAAATGACCCTCAATATTCTTTAAATAGAGATCATGGACCAATCGGGTGTTAAGCCACAGATCAATGTAGTTGTTAAGAATGAGGAGAGTATGAGTCCTCGGATCACTCTAAGTCGGAAACATATCATGACCGTCATATTTACTAACTACAAATGCATACTAAAGAAACACATTTTAATCTAACGACACATTAGACCAAGTTTAACTCCTAAGTGTCTAAACATCCTAACATAATTGTCTTACTTTTATTTAAATTAAATGCATATTTGAAATTCCCTAGGATAAAAACACTCATTAAAGTCAACCAAAAATTATGAAATGAGCGATGTCGTACTGTAGTTTTAAAGGAAATAAAGGTTAAATGTTGAACAAGTTTCCCCTGTAAATGACACATTAGGAATCCATGTATAATAAAACACCTATTGTACTACATAATTTTTACTAGTTTCCAAGCTCGAGTACCAACACTTTTCCTTGGCTACCTTGTATACATTTGAAACTACACTATGGCATGTTCATTTGATAGGA
>ML857130.1:21363-34447 GCA_009831015.1 Picea engelmannii | reverse complement strand
GCAACCTTCACTATAGCTTCCTCAGGGTTATTACCTGTGACCTGGAGCAAGGTCAACAAAATAGCAAGCAAGAATAATATCCTTTTGATAATATAAAGTAATAGCATGAACAATCATCATAGTAGCTCCTTTAGAGCTATCACTGAGGTCAACACTCTCATAGTGTTGTGATCAAACATTCCTCCATGGCAACCTAGAACTAACACATGAGATTCTTCCTAGAGGAGGTGTTAGTTGTATTAGACAAATGATTACGTTAAGAATTTACCTCTATATGCTCACATGCTATCAAGTATGATACTTTACAAAGACTGTTATCTCAACTATAGTCATCAACTTGTCATGTGTACCTTTGAATCTCATTAACTTGATTAATCAAACCTGGAGCCTTGTCCTCAGGAATGAGTGCTTTCTTTTCTTTCGAGTCTCCTTCACTCAAGATGATGAGTGCTTTCTTCAACCTGTCTTTTGTACTAAGACAATACGCTATCTTGACAGAAGGTTGGGTTAAAGGATAAGCTCTATGATCTCAACTTTTAATCCATCTAATACCTTGACTCAGAAAAGGTTAGAATGATGGTCATAGCTACAACATGCAACATTGATCAATATAATAAATGGATGCATATCAGAATAATCACACCTGGGTTGCATCATTCCTCTAAATGTGTTGGATCTTGAGATCCTTCTGGATCTATGGCAAGAGATCCCTTCTCCTGCAAATACTCTTTAAAGTTTAACCATTTAAACATATGTGAGTACATACCTCTGATAGTATTTGCAGGTAGTGGCACCATCTGGAAACAACGATAATCATTGCCAACTCTTAAAAACTTCAAGGGTGATTGCAACAGGTACTATGGTTACAACTGCAACTGCAGTTGATAATGCAACTGGTTCTGAGACTGCAACTGCAACTGCAACTTAGGGTTTTATGAGGAAACCCTAATTTTTCAAACTTCAAAATTTGAAATTATGATCCAGGGGATAAATGCGCTGAGTTGAGGCAAGTAAGCTAGTGTAGTCAGATTTCTGAAAATCCAACTTTTACCCCTCCAAACTTGATCTGCAGATTTCTGGACTGGTGCTTCTAGTTTTCTGGTACTCTAGTATTTCGGGTACTTCTGGTTCTCTGGTTTTCTGGTACTTCTGGTACTTTTGTGAAACTAGGGTTTCACTTTCCGGGAGATCTAGCCACCGAAAAGGTGCGCTGAAGGTGTCAAAATGATCCTTGGGGGAGGACACACTTTTCTAGATGGTTTTAGGGCTGAAATACCTCACCAACAAAAGGCCCTAATTTGCATGTATGACAACATTGACGTTTTTCACTTTTCTCTTGTGAAAGATGCTCTCTTCAGCTTGGCTCTGAAACCATGTTAATGTTTAAGACATTATTATAGTTCTTTGCATTTCAATGAATAACAACAGCACAAGATAGGATCACTGAGAAATACACAATCACAAGAGACACATCATTTATCCTGGGAAACCCTCATGGGGCAGAAAACCAAACAAAACTTCCTTAATATAGATAGCCAATACAATGCCAAGAGATAACTCAAACAAATACAGAAAGTCCTCTCCTAAAGATGTGCCTCTCTCTCTCTCTCTTCTCCAGCTGTAGCTCCAAAATTTGTCTCTCAAATGAGCAAGTGAGTGTGTATCTAAGTGAGGCGCTAGCCTCCTTATTTATACAAATCTGGCACGTGTGGAAGTGTCTTTTCACTGACAAGGCTGACTTCTTCTTCTGGGTGGTTATAACCACCTTTATTATATTCTGGGGCCTCTTTGATATATTCTGGGGTCGACTTCTTCTTTTGTCTATTACAATTACATTATGACCAATCCGCAAAAGGGGATTTGGTCCTTTACAATAGTTGACATGATCAATCCACAATGGGGATTGATCCAATGAATAATATATCAAATAATAATCAGAATACACTTTGCAGTTACATTATTTCAACAGCATGCCACTTTCATATTTGAGCATGAAACATAGAAAAATACATGTTTTAGGTTGACAAATTTTCTTGGTAAGAAAAATCCTATAAATATCTTCTTGCCACTTGCCTATAGTGGGAACAAAGATCCACCCTCCCAATCAGGTGCTTAGTAGGCTTCCTACCTAAAGGAAATGACTTTAGTTTCTCATCCCTTGTTGTTTAGGGTTCTTAGAACTGCATTGCATAATTGGTCTCCCAAATCATATTTCATAAATAATTCTTTCTTGAGAAAATTCCCTAACACTATAATTTTCCAAATTATCAAGAAAATATGGGACTCCCAAACCCCCCTCCACACTTTTTCCTTGCCATTATTTATCACTTCAGTAAGCACAACCCCTAAAGCCCCATCAACTACTCGCATTATTAGGTTAACAACCTTAGTTGTAAAGTTGTAGGTAATAAATCACAAAGAGTAAAAAGTATTTAATCACAAAGTCAACAAATCCTTGTTATGCCTTTAGATATTTTGAATGCATACAATATAATTTCCCACAATACCAGTTAATTAAAGTGATCAATAATCCTAGTTAGAAACTAATTCATTAACGAAATCATATTGGTGTAAGCGTGTCAGATATGCTTATGTATCTAGCTACAATACACATACCTCGTGTGTGTACTAATAACAATGAGTTATTAATGCTTCTAATGTACAATTCCTTTGTGTCAACAATCACACATGCATATGGTAATTGAATATACATTATCTAGAATTTTTATAAACAAAAATCATGATGATTCAATAAACATGCTACATACATAACCACACAACATTTATTGGAAATGAACTAGACAAGTGTATTAAGCATAACAAGGAATCTAATTAAAATGCCCTGTAAGTAAATGATGACATAATTGATTCCTATCAGGACCCCAACCAGATTTAGAATCACTTATGAACACCTAATCACCACTACTTCCATCTCATGTATCTTCTTTTGTTACAATATATCATAGTGTCAATTATACAAACCTAGCTCTAGATATAACCCTAAGGAAAAAGCATCGACTATATTGATCTAACTTCCCTAGAAGGAAACCAATAGACATCATTATATGTCTAAGGGAACATGGCCAACACCAACCTCTCATTATTCCAAGGTCCAGAGGATACATAGTGGGTAATGTTTCCACCCCTCTTGATAGAATCAGGGTAAACACCATAGTCAATGCGTCCTGACCATATTGCATAACCATTCTTCTAAAATCCATGTCATAGAATAACTTCTTTGGGAAAGGTTTGTTTGCTACAAAATCACGCTCACCCACAAATCATAGTAGTATCTGAAAACATAATTAAAATCGTAAGCCAAACTAATTATCATGCAACTATCTTCTTGATGTGTACGACATCCAATTTACCTTGACACTACGACCATTCGACTCTTGCATAACCCATCAACATGTAGTTTAGTTCACTAGTGTCTCACATACATATCTATAACACTTTCAAGCAAAAATCCATCATTATTCACTAATGTCTAATCAAGAAATATACATATTCATTTATATCATGCATTGCATCTACATACGTACATGGAATAAATCTTGAACTGGTATCCATGTACTAGAAATATAAACATTTTATTCATATGACTAAAAGAAACATATAAATATCATTGTTTTAAACATGTAATAACAATAATTATATACTATCAACACATAGGTAATATCAAATAGGTCCAAATGTCCACTTGCCAAATGTCGTTGTCAGTCCACACGAGTCCAAACAAATACTAACAAAATGAAATACTTAGATAAGTAAAAATATAGTTCTAGTTGCCCACAACCAAAATCTAGGGCATTATAGTAAGTCTTCGATCTACCCATTTTATCTAATTAATGACTAATTCATAATCCCCACTCATGATAGTGCAAAGTGAACCCCCATCTCCTATGTTTGGAGTAGACCAAGGACAAGAGATTTGTATTCAACGATGTTATTCGTGCATGGAAATTCTAACCTCGAGAAATATAGGAATACCTCACAAGGCAAATTTTCAAAAACCATACCAACACTTGATCCCTATTTTGCACATGCTTAATCAAAATTCATCTTCCAAAATCCCTTAAAAGGTACATAATCCTCTGAGTTGAGCATTGTCATTAGCCATGTTGTGAGTATTATAGTATTGTTAAAGGAAGCTAAATTGGTATTGGATGGCGTTGAATTACTCCTAGTCAAAAAATCCTATGTGTTGAAGGAAGGCCTTCAAACTCTAGTTGATGACCTAGGTACCCAAGAGATAGTCTTAGGTTAAAAGGTTCAATATTTTCTAATCAACATGTAGCCAATGAACATCTAAAATATTAGTGAATTACCCTTTCTCTAGCATAAATCTTTTATGATTTAAACAATGCTCTAAGGTTAGTGTTATCACCATAACATTGCTCATAGCAATACAGATAATGGATGAATAAATAATCAACACAGATACAACATACTTCCAATATTTACAGAACCAATTCTAGCAAGATGACCAAAATTGCGTAAAAGACCCATAAATTTATGCGCACTTCCAACAAAGTCAGTGTGCTCACATCCGCACGGGCCAAAACAACTCCAAATGCGCACAATGCGCGACTTGTTCGACTATCCATGAAGAAACCCGCGCGGATGTGGAAACAACGTATCTATGAATTTGGTCGAGCCTCAACTACTTCTAGGGGGAAGTGATTCAAGACAAGACCCCGAGATCGACCCAAAATCTTGCCTTGGGATGACTGAAGAGATGGGATGTTCCTCTGAAGGTCTCCCATTCACACTTGGAACAAGTTATGAAATACCTTGCTATGGTTCTATAAATAGATGGCCATTGTATGCACAAAAAGAAGAAGTTCATTGCATTGTTATGCTGCTCAAATACTCTTGGAGAAACCATTTGTTCTCTTAAGAATAGCTTGGGCAAGTATAGGATAGGGAAATCTTTTCACCTCTTGGAAAGATTTTCCATAGATTTCTTCACCATTGTCAAGTATAAATATGAGAGTAATAGCTCTACTTTGAGAGATTCAAGATCCCTCCCTAGGAGGAATAAAGGATTCATAAGTCCCACATTTATCTTCTTGGTGTTCTCAATTTCAAAGATCAATCTCTATTGGGTAACCACTCTTTGTGTTCAATTTCATGCATCCTTTGTTAATGTTTGCTTAGTTTAGTTTCCATTGTTTGTTATTCCTATCTTTCTTTATTTATTGTTTTACAACTCGTGGTTTCACTAACCTACTAACTATTGTTATGTGTTTCTTTGTTGGCTTACCAAGGCAATCAAAGGGGTATCTTTTTGCTCACCCTTGTGATCAAAAGCCCCAAATAGATTGACGACCATACCAGGGATTGGAATCCAAATTCCTCCTCAAGTAGGCTATTAGAGTTGTTATTCTCACTCTCTAGTGTTTGCATGGTCCAAAATCGACCTAGCCTACCCTTCAAATACTGCAATTTATCCATGTGTTGGTTGAGTTCATTTCAAACTTTCGGCTCGCAATTTCTCTGTGTGCACGTAGGTTTGGGTCTAACAGTTGTGCATACCGTGCAGTTCTGTGCACTGTCTACACTCACCGACTGTCTCACTGTATAGCCATGCGCAAGTCTTATTTTTCAAATTGTAAGGCTTGTTGAGCCCATTTTCACCAAGTAGCTTAGGTTTACTTTATGCACTTTTTAGAAGCCACAAAAAATAGGCTTTGGATTCATTCTTACATAGATACTTAGCCACACATAGTCACCTAGGGGGATAAAAATAACCTATGCAATTTTTTCTTCCTTTGTTGCCACATGGATGGTCTAGTATAGCATTTGAATCTTAAAATCATTGGAAGTTTTGTTTCTTTGCAATTAATCGCACTAAATCGGGACTAGGGACTATTTTAACAATCTTGGAGTATACTCTTTCCTCGCACCTTAGTGTGACCTTGGAAATCAGAAAAAGAGATTGTTCAAATACATTTCAATCTCCCTCTCAAAATCAATCTTTAGGAGAGGTCAATACCTCTTAGTTTGCTCAATTTATGCAACTAAATCAACCATTTTAAGAGAGGTCAATACCTCTTAGTTCGCTTATTGAAACGTAATCTAAAAGATTTGTGCCCATACATGCCCACATGTGCACAATCTTAAGATAGTTTCAAATTTTTAGAGTAAACCACCTAGGAAGTTTAAGAATGTGTAAGGACGTATACATGCCCACATGTCTACAATATAGGGATAGTTTCAAAGATTTCTTAGATTATATAACATTCTAGGAAGATTAAAAGCTCAAAAGTAAGGACCCACATGTCCACCATGATAGTTACCTAGGGTTTTTCAATTCTTGCAAGGATTGTTTGTGAAATTTAGTAAGTTAGAGATAAACATGATTTGTAAAGGACCAAGCAATGTCCACATGTTAAAATTAAAAACACTTACTTATTGAAAATCTTCACTTACCATCACTTCTTGCACACAACATCACTACATATTCAAAAGATTTTTTACTAATACTTGAAACCGTCGTATTCTCTTCTCTGTGTGCCCATAAGCGATCTGGGAGAATCAAAAGGGATTCATTTATTTAGTGTCAATATTTTGGTCACACCACTTTTAAACAACGAGGCTATTCTCTGACCTCAACTTCGCAGCCTAATTTCACACCCTAAAATCAACCATAAACAACACTTTTTTTAACCTCCACAAGATGAACACCGAAAGAAAATTGTAGTCTAAGTTACGATTTTAGGGATAGGTATCCAAATAACTCCCCATTATCTTTTTCTCGTTGAAACTTAGAAATTTTCAAAATAGGGTACCAAAATCCTCCCAATCAAGCATTCCTACACCATAATGAAAGGAGACACCCGTGAAGGTTCGAAGGTCGAGATCCATTTGTTCTGTGTGTGCCTCCTTGGGTCACCCAACCCTTGAAAGCATCCAACGTGTGATCTATTCTGAGGCTTGTTATCCCCATTTTCTGGGATAATAAGGAGATCATGTCTAAAGGCCCTCAGGTTACAGATATGGAGTGTCAAGAGACTACATAACCAGCAGTGTCGACTTGCACATACAGAAGCCCACTCTAACACCACATTATGATCCATTGTCAACGCATCCACCACACCATCTAGCTTCTGGAAGGAAGATGGGTCTTGCTCCATGTAGTACAAGTCAGGTATTGTGGCAAGTAATCACCCTAATATTTAAGGCATTTTAACATGTTGTATTTAAGTTGCTTTTGATTATAGAACACTTGCTTGGACATTATGCCTTTGACCTTGTTTCACCTTGGTGAGTGTCATAGATTTCCTAGTAAGTGGCCAACCTTTGGTAAAGGTTTATGACTAGGAGTCCCTTAAGGGGTTATCATACCATTCCCGACCATACTTACCACTTTTCGCTCATTACACTCCCATTGTATTGTCCTCTTCTAGGCCCTTTGACTTTAGTGACCCAAGAAGGGCATGTACCTCATTTCATGGGAAGAATGGGTTGAAGGCCCTGAGGGATTGTTGTTGGATAAAAAGATAAAATCCTATATATAAACCTTCTAGATGCTTCACCTAGGGATCCCCCAAGAAAGCAATGAAATGCTTCTCTATAAGAAAAAGGGGGACCTACAAAATAAATGATAATGAATGCTTAAGGGGTTAGTTGGAGAATAGGAGGTCTCATCATGAGCCAACCTATCATGATCATGGGTATCTAGCGGTATGACATTATTATTATCTGGTCACCAAGCCAGGGTATTGGTTCTCAACTACAAAATTGAGAGAAAGACGGTCTCATCACGAGCCAACCTTCTCATTTCCGCATGGTATTTGTGAGTGACACTGTCATTATTTAGACACCACTCCAAGATAGTGGCCTTCAACTCATTCCTTAAAACATGAAAGAAACAAAGAATGGCAATAAGATGGGCTTGGAAAAAATGCATTGCAAATGAAGGTGCCACACACCCTCTACAAAGGAACCCATGAATGAGATAATATGAGCCCTTGTACGTCATGAAACTCAACGACCTATGGATTCTATACCCCTTCCACCTCATCATACACTACATGGTATTGAAATGCCATCCTTGGGAGAATCCCCTACCTGAGGGATTTGGTTTACCCGGTAGGACTCCTATGACACCTCTCCCATACTTAAACTTGGTCAATTGTATAGGGTTTTGAGCATTTGTTTAATTTGATGAGGTAGTTTTGATGCACATGTTTAGGTGGACGTGGTTTATACTTGTCTTGATATCTTTGACTTAAGATATTTGGAGGGCGTACCCTTTTGTTTTGCAGGACCTTGCTTGGTGGCCATTTTTCGAAGAACTAGCCTAGCTTGGGCTTCCATGGGGCTTTAAGCCCACAGGTTGGATGCCAAGGGCCCACATGTTGGATCATGATGACTTTCCTTTTGAGACCTAGAAGACAATGTGGAAGACATGACCTAGCCCTCACATGCCAAACGTTTTTCCTAGGAGAGGCAAAACGTCACTTGTGGATGCTTAACGTCACCTAGAGGGCTAGGGTTTGGTGGTGAAAGTGTTGTTCGATGACATGTGGCACATTTTGAAGGAAAGAGGCTTGAAGACTATCAAGAGAGGAATTGGATGAGTGACAAATGGTCTTTGGAGGCCTAGCCATGCGTCTACTACTCCAACGACTTCTTTAAAGTGCCAAAACGTCCCTAGAGGGGTGACATCACCTTGTTCTAGGGTTTCTTTGTTGTAAAAGTGAATTTTAAGATGAATTGTTTAATATTATTTTGTTGCAAGGGGTAAGATAAGGGTTGTTGACCCCTTATCTTATGTTTTCCCCTTGCTAAGTGGACAAACTATGTGATAGACATTTTGTATAAATATAGATCATGAAATCTCATTTTAAGACACAACTCTCCCATTGTGAGAAGTAGAGGACTGAAATTTTCACTAACTTCAACCTTTTTTGTTCTTCTTGTGCTATGGTATCGTGCTTTCTTTGGTTATGGAGCACATGATGATGATGTGCTAGCTCTTGGAGGCCTTTTCTAGCTATTGTGGTGGTTTATCTTAGCATGTTATTGTTTATCTTATTTCTACTTGGATTGGTAAGGCTTTTTACTTGTTGTTATCATTTGTAATTCAAGCTCAAGGTTGATTGTTGCTAAGGCTAGGTAGGGAATATAAGTGCATACACCCCTACTTTAGCTCACCATAATTTTAAGCATAGAATTATTGTTTGTAAGGGTTTGCTAAGGAAGTATAAGGATATACACCCCTTAGTTTTAAACCCTAGCTACGTTACTTTCCTTGGGGAATAAGAGGATTTATACCCCCAAGGAGGTAGTAGCTCTAGATATTTACTCTTGACCCCATTAACCCATAAATCAAAGGCACTAGTCGTTACATTGGAGAAATAAAATGTTGCATTCGTAAACGTGAAAAGTTGATGTTTTGAAGTTCTCTAACTTGGATATTGTTCCTTGAGCCCTAGGTTATCTTGCCTCATTGAGGCGTCCTCTTTCACCCACTAAAACTTGTTGTTGTAATGAAACTAACCTACAACCATTAGGGATGCATAAATCTAACCCTATAACCCTAGATAAATCCTAAACTAACCCTAGGAACTTGCAAAAACTTTGCCCTAACAAACTACTAACCTAAGCGCACTTTTTAGGCTAATCTAGTGTGATTTTCATTTGCTGATTTTTCTGTTCTAAAGCTTGGTTTCCTACAACCATAAGGATGATAAATATCACTGCAGTAAGATTTTTTTTGCAGCCTTTCTTTTATGCTAAATTCTTGCTCTTTCATTCTAGGGTTAAACTAATCTTTACTAGCTTGTCTCTTGCTTATTCAACTAGACTTTTAGCACTTATTTTGCAGCGCTTATTATCCTTTATATGTTGATATATATCATTGATTGTTCTTGCAATTAGGGACAACAAGATTAACTTGCTTGAATGCAATACCCCTAGGCTGAACCCCAATTGTAAATGTAAATGTAAATATTCTTATAAGTTGGTGAGCTGTAGGGTCTTTGGTCTGATTCTGCGAGCATTGAGTCAGTGCGCAGGAATCTCATACCAAAAGAACAATGTGGACATTCCAGAGTTCTGTGCACATCGGATTGAGTGTGTGATCTTAAGGCTAGGGAGCCTTTGTATATATGTTGTTTTTTATAGGCTAGTGAGCCAGGTTATTATAGGCTAGAATGCTTATATGATTATTAGACTAGCGAGCCTAGATGTTAAAGGTCGTTGTGCCTATATTGTAATATGTAAACACTCATATCATTAATAAAGTACATCACCGGTGCAGAACAACCCACAAATGAGTATGGGGGGGTAAACTCCACTAGGAAGGGAAAGGGGGTTAAGAGTCTAGGAAGGGGCTAAGCTAGAGGGCTTAATCCCAATGGAATATTATATTATTATTCCTAAAGTCTAAGGTGTGGATATAACTTTTATCCTAAGTTCCTATGGGAAGGGAACGAATTACAAGTGGAGAAAAGTGAGTTCCTTGAGGGCCATGTGTCATTAACGGCGCATGCACATATATTTGGGGGAAATTATTTCATTTTACAATATTCCTTCATCATTGTTACCATTATTCTCTCCTACCATACGAACTTTGTTGTTGCCATCACCATACATGTACTTGGAAAGCTTGGCATTGTGGACAACTAGAAACATGGGGACTACAGGCCGAAGAGGCGGGTTGTCAGACTTGTGATCAAAGAAGCAAGTTGTCAAGAAATTAGGCATTTCTCTCTGGGTGAGAGAATTTTTATGTCAAAGAAGAGAGTTGTCAGGCCCGTGAGTAGTTTCTCTAGGCGAGAAACTACTCAGAATTGTTCCCTGGTGCGCTGGGAAATAGCTACAGGGCTCTGAGACTTCCTGTCTGGCCTATTGTTGAAGCCCCGGAAGGGAAGTGGGGCAGTCGAGGGACTATTAAGTAGAGAAGGGGCACACTTCCTAGGGTGGGATAGGCGTGTGAGGAATGAGAGATTGTAGGCTAGTTGTAGTAGTTGGGCACCTTGGACTGAGCAATTATGTTGCTTGTTGGACCTTAGACTGGCTTAATATTCCCTTTTCCCTGTTAGAGTTTAGCCCCAGCTCAAGGGTGAACCACTGCTGAGATTACGAGCAGTGTGGTCTATGGTTGGGAGGAACGTGGAAGTTGTTGGAGAAATTTATATTTTTGGCACACTAGTTCAATGGGAGTTAACTGACTAGTTCTATTTTCGACTTTCTAATCTTAGACCATCACTATTATGCATGCATTCCTAATTATAGGATGTCATTGCTTATATGAGTGAAGATCACTCACTCATTGATAAGATCATAATATACATTGATTCTCATTCTTCATTGTGTATCTCTCTTCCTTTTCTTGATAAGCTTTGTTTGTGTATGCTTTAGCTAGGTCACCTGTGCAGATTTCCATGAAACACTGACATGGTATCAGAGTCGAGCTACTTGGAGCAACCCAAACAAGCTAGAGAAGAATGAAAGAGTCCTTAAGTAAACCTAGTTTATGCAATCATCACGGCCTATCCCTATCGAAAGGTGTGACGATTAGAATCATCGTGGCCTATCCCTGTCAAAGGGTGTGACGGTCGCTCTCAGACTTAAGAAATTTTATTTTTCCTGGCATCGTCGCAGCCTATACACAGCCAAGGTGCGATGTTGTCGCACTGTGTTTTTCATCTAGGGTGCGACGATTCAGTTTTTCACAATCGTCACATTGTGTCCTTTAGGGTGCGACGATTTAGCATCGTCGCACTTTATCCTTCTCTAGAGTGCGACGATTCAGTAGCCCTCCAAAAATTGGTTTTCTGCAGTACAATTGTGATATCTAAAAATCCGCGATTTGGGTCAGGCTAAAATTTTTACCAAAGACGTATAACATAGGAATGTTCATGCTCACCAAAAATCTTCAAAACCCACATCATATTTTAGGAGATATAGCTATTTTATCATATCTATAACTATCATAGCACCGTCAATCATATCTCGGAATCCATGATCTGGGTTTTTCAGGATCTTTTCAAAACCAAAGCAAGGATGGAGACGATGAAACTTCTTCAATCAAGTTTAGTGATAATCCTCATGCCATACAACTATTTTGAATGGAAGCCGAAGGCCGCATTCCAACTCAAAAGAAAAGGACTATATAATTTGACGATGACGACAGAAACAGAACCTACATCAACGCTTGAGAAGACCAGATGGGAGAACTGTAAGGATGAGGCCACACGATTACTTCTTGAGTTAATCTCCATTGATATATGGTTTCATCTTGTCACATGTAAGACTCCAAACGAGATGTGGACAACCTTGGAAGGACCCTTTGGAAAGCAGGATGAGATGCGAGGTCATATGTTTGAGGCAGAGTTGAATACCTTAGACCCTAAAATTTTTGATAATATACAAGATTTATTTACTAAATTTAAATCTTTGATTTCGAGCTTGGGTGAATGTGGTATTGACAAGTCTACACAAGAGAAACAACTTTTTCTAACAATCTTGGCCAAGCTAGGACCAGAATACGATGTATATGTCTCCAATTTCCATTCTAGCAGATGTCTTTTTGGAACAAATTGGAAAATGCCTACGTTGGCTCAGTTCATTGAGTCTCTTACACAAGAGCAAACAAAACTCATATAGATGGGCCTCATGGGAGATCCTAAAGCACATGCACTCACCATGCATTGTGGAAAAGGATCATCCAAACATAATAGGAAAGAAAAACAAAACGAGAAGGAGGGATATTCCAAACCCTTTAATGATTCTTCAGGTTCCAAAGACTCTTCAGATTCCAAGAAGAAGAAGAAGGGAAAGTAGTGCACTTAATGCAATAAGTCGAATCATGAAGAATCCACATGCATGAAGAAACAGATCGATCTTATGGCACAGACACTTCAATAGAACAACCTTGGAAACTTCATTCCAAAGGGAGTCAATAAGCAGAAGGAAGAAGATCTTGCTCCTAAGAAAGGTAATCATCATGCTCTTGTTGCAATTAATTCCTCATCTACTTCATGGATTATAGATTTTGGTGCACCCCATCATATGGCAGCAAAAGAGGAAGTTTTCTCTTCTTTGAGTCCATGCTCAAGACCCC
>ML857130.1:0-13301 GCA_009831015.1 Picea engelmannii | reverse complement strand
TGTTTTGTTGTTGTGGTCTATAGAGGAACGAGGCTATTTTGACTCTAGAGCCTCCTTGATTATGTATTTATGTTCCAATCTCTAGATATGTATTGCACTCGGTGCCATTTTGATATATTCATGAGCATACTTTGGATATTTTGCCTATAATTGTCTCTAATGCTTTGGAAACATGATTTAAAATCTTTCCAATCTCTAGATATGTATTGCACTTGGTTCCATTTTGATATATTCATGAGCATACTTTGGATATTTTGTCTCTAATTGTCTCTAATGCTTTGGAAACATGATTTAAAATCTTTCCGATCTCTAGATATGTATTGCACTTGGTGCCATTTTGATATATTCATGAGCATACTTTGGATATTTTGTCTCTAATTGTCTCTAATGCTTTGGAAACATGATTTAAAATCTTAAAAATATATTTTTTCGTTAAAATTTAAATATTTTATGTATTTTAAAAAAAAACCGGTTCATTGAAACCGGTTCGACCGGTTTATGACCGGTTCAGGTTAGACCCTCGACCGGTTCCGGTACCGGTTTCTGTTTTTAAAACTATGGATCTAATCTTGCAGGCCAAATCAACGACTATTGTGGTTTCTATCGTTTGTTGTTCCGCTTCCCTCCAACGAAGGATTTCTCAATCTTTCAAAGGCTCGACCTTTGATCTCTCCACTGCAGGGTTGACTCCTTGGCCTCTGCTTTCTTTCTTGAACCGCTACACCTTCGGAGCTTGGAACTTATAATAAGTTCTCCTACACACACTTGCGCTTCTCTTTACAGTCTGGAACTTAGACTGTTCTCACCCTCTACAATCCTTGCATAGGCTCTGCACACACTAGTGCTATGTCTCCTGAGCTTTCAACTCTTCGAACTTCAAAGGGGATCAACCCTTTGTTCTTTCACATGACTTCTTGTGCCCTCCTGGCACTCCCGCTCTTTTTCTTGAGTTTTTGAACACAGTCAAAGTGTTCTCTCAGCTCCCTACCGGCACCCTGTAACTTCAAATTCGACCAATTCCAGGTCTGAATTTGCTAGAACAAATATTAAATTAAGAATATCTCACCACTTGGCCAAATTTCTCAAATTTCCCATGAATTTAACAACATAAATTGGAGCTTTTGCCCAATTCCACGCAGTTACTTCTGATTTTTACCATGGACGCATTGTAACTTGAAATTTGGACACACCGAAATCAATTCTCTATGAAATTTCGCTTCAATTAAACTTGCTCGGCTCAGTGTTGAAAACTGGAGCTCTGATACCATATTGTAACATCCCCAACCAACTGCTAGGCTATGCCACACGAAAAAAAAACTTCGAACTATATACAAAATTTAAAACATACAAATACTCTACAAATACATAGATTCATATAAAATAATAATAGAAATACACATGCATCATACACAGAAAAAATCCCATAAAAACAAATGCATAAATAATGATGCAACACATAATTTAACACACAATTGACACTTATCTTTGATAAAAATATCACCAACTGCGTGCAAAACTTCTGTCAGTGTTTGATGGAAATCTGCACAGGAGACCTAGCTAAAGCATAACACAAACAAAACTTATCAAGAAAATGAAGAGAGATACACGATGAAGAATGAGAATCAATGTATATTATGATATTATCAATGAGTGAGTGATCTTCGCTCATATAGGCAATGGCATCCTATAATTAGGAATGCATGCATAATAGTGATGGTCTAAGATTAGAAAGTCTAAAATAGAACTAGTCAGTTAACTCCCACTGAACTAGTGTTACTCCCATTGAACTAGTGTGCTGAAAATGGAAATTTCTCCAACACCTCCCCTAAACATCACTATGGAGTAAAAAAAATGATTCCCAACTATTAGGACATATTAGGTACTCATGTACAATGAAACTAATGAACACTGAATAAAAGTGAGGAAAGAGGGAAAATCACGTGGGAACAAAACCCTCCCTCAAAAGACAATGTATCAAAAGAAGAAAAGGAAACTGCTAGGCAACTGTGTTCTTCACTGCAAGACGATCCCGCAAAGTCTGAAACTTCTGCTCACTGAAAGGCTTCATGAAGATGTAGAAATATTTATGGATCTGATGAAGTCCTTTGGCAATTTGTCTAGCCTTGTACCTCTTGATCCTGTGGACCCATCTGCAGTTGAAAATATTCCTTTCTGGTGGAGGTGGAACCATATGCGAAGTCTGATTCTTTAAGAGTGAGTCATACTCCTTTTGCATGGCTGCTTGCCATAATGGATTTCCCATATCCTTATTGTAGGTTTGCGGATCAGTAGATTGAACTATATAGCAATGCATGGGCATCGCAGGTTCCGAAGCTGAAAGTACATGAGAAGGATCCTCATGATGAGATTGAGTCCTCGTCGAATCCAATGGATTCCCTGGAAGGATACCTGTTGCCTGAAGTGTGAACTGTGCCTTCTTGGGCATCTGTTGAAGCTTCAATGTTGGCTTCTTATGTAGTTGTACTACCTGCTTATTTCCATGTACAAAATCTTAGTGTATGGAATCATCTCTGATGTCTGAAACTGATGGAAGCACAAGAGTATATGCATGTTGCACTGGAGGTGCATGCAAAGTACTCTCCTTAGGTGTAAGTAGAATAGAGGAGTCATCGTCAGAAAACTTAATGAATTTATACAACCTTGATTTGTGATCCACCTCACCAATTGTAATGATGGAATTGTCATGCATGTCAATTACTGAAACTGAATCTGATGTAAATTCAACCTTTTTACCTTTCCGAGTGATTTGATAAACTGAGAGAAGATTCATAGAAATCTTTGGAACATGTAAAACATTCTCAAAACTACCATTATGGAGTTCCACTCTCCCTTCTCATGCTACTGCTACTGGAGTATCATCCCCCATGAGAATAAGGGGTCTTGAGCATGGACTCAAAGAAGAGAAAACTTCCTCTTTTGCTGCCATATGATGGGGTGCACCAAAATCTATAATCCATGAAGTAGATGAGGAATTAATTGCAACAAGAGCATGATGATTACCTTTCTTAGGAGCAAGATCTTCTTCCTTCTGCTTATTGACTCCCTTTGGAATGAAGTTTCCAAGGTTGTTCTATTGAAGTGTCTGTGCCATAAGATCGATCTGTTTCTTCATGCATGTGGATTCTTCATGATTCGACTTATTGCATTAAGTGCACTACTTTCCCTTCTTCTTCTTCTTGGAATCTGAAGAGTCTTTGGAACCTGAAGAATCATTAAAGGGTTTGGAATATCCCTCCTTCTCGTTTTGTTTTTCTTTCCTATTATGTTTGGATGATCCTTTTCCACAATGCATGGTGAGTGCATGTGCTTTAGGATCTCCCATGAGGCCCATCTATATGAGTTTTGTTTGCTCTTGTGTAAGAGACTCAATGAACTGAGCCAACGTAGGCATTTTCCAATTTGTTCCAAAAAGACATCTGCTAGAATGGAAATTGGAGACATATACATCGTATTCTGGTCCTAGCTTGGCCAAGATTGTTAGAAAAAGTTGTTTCTCTTGTGTAGACTTGTCAATACCACATTCACCCAAGCTCGAAATCAAAGATTTAAATTTAGTAAATAAATCTTGTATATTATCAAAAATTTTAGGGTCTAAGGTATTCAACTCTGCCTCAAACATATGACCTCGCATCTCATCCTGCTTTCCAAAGGGTCCTTCCAAGGTTGTCCACATCTCGTTTGGAGTCTTACATGTGACAAGATGAAACCATATATCAATGGAGATTAACTCAAGAAGTAATCGTGTGGCCTCATCCTTACAGTTCTCCCATCTGGTCTTCTCAAGCGTTGATGTAGGTTCTGTTTCTGTCGTCATCGTCAAATTATATAGTCCTTTTCTTTTGAGTTGGAATGCGGCCTTCGGCTTCCATTCAAAATAGTTGTATGGCATGAGGATTATCACTAAACTTGATTGAAGAAGTTTCATCGTCTCCATCCTTGCTTTGGTTTTGAAAAGATCCTGAAAAACCCAGATCATGGATTCCGAGATATGATTGACGGTGCTATGATAGTTATAGATATGATAAAATAGCTATATCTCCTAAAATATGATGTGGGTTTTGAAGATTTTTGGTGAGCATGAACATTCCTATGTTATACGTCTTTGGTAAAAATTTTAGCCTGACCCAAATCGCGGATTTTTAGATATCACAATTGTACTGCAGAAAACCAATTTTTGGAGGGCTACTGAATCGTCGCACTCTAGAGAAGGATAAAGTGCGACGATGCTAAATCGTCGCACCCTAAAGGACACAATGTGACGATTGTGAAAAACTGAATCGTCGCACCCTAGATGAAAAACACAGTGCGACAACATCGCACCTTGGCTGTGTATAGGCTGCGACGATGCCAGGAAAAATAAAATTTCTTAAGTCTGAGAGCGACCGTCACACCCTTTGACAGGGATAGGCCACGATGATTCTAATCGTCACACCTTTCGATAGGGATAGGCCGTGATGATTGCATAAACTAGGTTTACTTAAGGACTCTTTCATTCTTCTCTAGCTTGTTTGGGTTGCTCCAAGTAGCTCGACTCTGATACCATGTCAGTGTTTCATGGAAATCTGCACAGGTGACCTAGCTAAAGCATACACAAACAAAGCTTATCAAGAAAAGGAAGAGAGATACACAATGAAGAATGAGAATCAATGTATATTATGATCTTATCAATGAGTGAGTGATCTTCACTCATATAAGCAATGACATCCTATAATTAGGAATGCATGCATAATAGTGATGGTCTAAGATTAGAAAGTCGAAAATAGAACTAGTCAGTTAACTCCCATTGAACTAGTGTGCCAAAAATATAAATTTCTCCAACAACTTCCACGTTCCTCCCAACCATAGACCACACTGCTCGTAATCTCAGCAGTGGTTCACCCTTGAGCTGGGGCTAAACTCTAACAGGGAAAAGGGAATATTAAGCCAGTCTAAGGTCCAACAAGCAACATAATTGCTCAGTCCAAGGTGCCCAACTACTACAACTAGCCTACAATCTCTCATTCCTCACACGCCTATCCCACCCTAGGAAGTGTGCCCCTTCTCTACTTAATAGTCCCTCGACTGCCCCACTTCCCTTCCGGGGCTTCAACAATAGGCCAGACAGGAAGTCTCAGAGCCCTGTAGCTATTTCCCAGCGCACCAGGGAACAATTCTGAGTAGTTTCTCGCCTAGAGAAACTACTCACGGGCCTGACAACTCTCTTCTTTGACATAAAAATTCTCTCACCCAGAGAGAAATGCCTAATTTCTTGACAACTTGCTTCTTTGATCACAAGTCTGACAACCCGCCTCTTCGGCCTGTAGTCCCCATGTTTCTAGTTGTCCACAATGCCAAGCTTTCCAAGTACATGTATGGTGATGGCAACAACAAAGTTCGTATGGTAGGAGAGAATAATGGTAACAATGATGAAGGAATATTGTAAAATGAAATAATTTCCCCCAAATATATGTGCATGCGCCGTTAATGACACATGGCCCTCAAGGAACTCACTTTTCTCCACTTGTAATTCGTTCCCTTCCCATAGGAACTTAGGATAAAAGTTATATCCACACCTTAGACTTTAGGAATAATAATATAATATTCCATTGGGATTAAGCCCTCTAGCTTAGCCCCTTCCTAGACTCTTAACCCCCTTTCCCTTCCTAGTGGAGTTTACCCCCCCATACTCATTTGTGGGTTGTTCTGCACCGGTGATGTACTTTATTAATGATATGAGTGTTTACATATTACAATATAGGCACAACGACCTTTAACATCTAGGCTCGCTAGTCTAATAATCATATAAGCATTCTAGCCTATAATAACCTGGCTCACTAGCCTATAAAAAACAACATATATACAAAGGCTCCCTAGCCTTAAGATCACACACTCAATCCGATGTGCACAGAACTCTGGAATGTCCACATTGTTCTTTTGGTATGAGATTCCTGCGCACTGACTCAATGCTCGCAGAATCAGACCAAAGACCCTACAGCTCACCAACTTATAAGAATATTTACATTTACATTTACAATTGGGGTTCAGCCTAGGGGTATTGCATTCAAGCAAGTTAATCTTGTTGTCCCTAATTGCAAGAACAATCAATGATATATATCAACATATAAAGGATAATAAGCGCTGCAAAATAAGTGCTAAAAGTCTAGTTGAATAAGCAAGAGACAAGCTAGTAAAGATTAGTTTAACCCTAGAATGAAAGAGCAAGAATTTAGCATAAAAGAAAGGCTGCAAAAAAAATCTTACTGCAGTGATATTTATCATCCTTATGGTTGTAGGAAACCAAGCTTTAGAACAGAAAAATCAGCAAATGAAAATCACACTAGATTAGCCTAAAAAGTGCGCTTAGGTTAGTAGTTTGTTAGGGCAAAGTTTTTGCAAGTTCCTAGGGTTAGTTTAGGATTTATCTAGGGTTATAGGGTTAGATTTATGCATCCCTAATGGTTGTAGGTTAGTTTCATTACAACAACAAGTTTTAGTGGGTGAAAGAGGACGCCTCAATGAGGCAAGATAACCTAGGGCTCAAGGAACAATATCCAAGTTAGAGAACTTCAAAACATCAACTTTTCACGTTTACGAATGCAACATTTTATTTCTCCAATGTAACGACTAGTGCCTTTGATTTATGGGTTAATGGGGTCAAGAGTAAATATCTAGAGCTACTACCTCCTTGGGGGTATAAATCCTCTTATTCCCCAAGGAAAGTAACGTAGCTAGGGTTTAAAACTAAGGGGTGTATATCCTTATACTTCCTTAGCAAACCCTTACAAACAATAATTCTATGCTTAAAATTATGGTGAGCTAAAGTAGGGGTGTATGCACTTATATTCCCTACCTAGCCTTAGCAACAATCAACCTTGAGCTTGAATTACAAATGATAACAACAAGTAAAAAGCCTTACCAATCCAAGTAGAAATAAGATAAACAATAACATGCTAAGATAAACCACCACAATAGCTAGAAAAGGCCTCCAAGAGCTAGCACATCATCATCATGTGCTCCATAACCAAAGAAAGCACGATACCATAGCACAAGAAGAACAAAAAAGGTTGAAGTTAGTGAAAATTTCAGTCCTCTACTTCTCACAATGGGAGAGTTGTGTCTTAAAATGAGATTTCATGATCTATATTTATACAAAATGTCTATCACATAGTTTGTCCACTTAGCAAGGGGAAAACATAAGATAAGGGGTCAACAACCCTTATCTTACCCCTTGCAACAAAATAATATTAAACAATTCATCTTAAAATTCACTTTTACAACAAAGAAACCCTAGAACAAGGTGATGTCACCCCTCTAGGGACGTTTTGGCACTTTAAAGAAGTCGTTGGAGTAGTAGACGCATGGCTAGGCCTCCAAAGACCATTTGTCACTCATCCAATTCCTCTCTTGATAGTCTTCAAGCCTCTTTCCTTCAAAATGTGCCACATGTCATCGAACAACACTTTCACCACCAAACCCTAGCCCTCTAGGTGACGTTAAGCATCCACAAGTGACGTTTTGCCTCTCCTAGGAAAAACGTTTGGCATGTGAGGGCTAGGTCATGTCTTCCACATTGTCTTCTAGGTCTCAAAAGGAAAGTCATCATGATCCAACATGTGGGCCCTTGGCATCCAACCTGTGGGCTTAAAGCCCCATGGAAGCCCAAGCTAGGCTAGTTCTTCGAAAAATGGCCACCAAGCAAGGTCCTGCAAAACAAAAGGGTACGCCCTCCAAATATCTTAAGTCAAAGATATCAAGACAAGTATAAACCACGTCCACCTAAACATGTGCATCAAAACTACCTCATCAAATTAAACAAATGCTCAAAACCCTATACAATTGACCAAGTTTAAGTATGGGAGAGGTGTCATAGGAGTCCTACCGGGTAAACCAAATCCCTCAGGTAGGGGATTCTCCCAAGGATGGCATTTCAATACCATGTAGTGTATGATGAGGTGGAAGGGGTATAGAATCCATAGGTCGTTGAGTTTCATGACGTACAAGGGCTCATATTATCTCATTCATGGGTTCCTTTGTAGAGGGTGTGTGGCACCTTCATTTGCAATGCATTTTTTCCAAGCCCATCTTATTGCCATTCTTTGTTTCTTTCATGTTTTAAGGAATGAGTTGAAGGCCACTATCTTGGAGTGGTGTCTAAATAATGACAGTGTCACTCACAAATACCATGCGGAAATGAGAAGGTTGGCTCGTGATGAGACCGTCTTTCTCTCAATTTTGTAGTTGAGAACCAATACCCTGGCTTGGTGACCAGATAATAATAATGTCATACCGCTAGATACCCATGATCATGATAGGTTGGCTCATGATGAGACCTCCTATTCTCCAACTAACCCCTTAAGCATTCATTATCATTTATTTTGTAGGTCCCCCTTTTTCTTATAGAGAAGCATTTCATTGCTTTCTTGGGGGATCCCTAGGTGAAGCATCTAGAAGGTTTATATATAGGATTTTATCTTTTTATCCAACAACAATCCCTCAGGGCCTTCAACCCATTCTTCCCATGAAATGAGGTACATGCCCTTCTTGGGTCACTAAAGTCAAAGGGCCTAGAAGAGGACAATACAATGGGAGTGTAATGAGCGAAAAGTGGTAAGTATGGTCGGGAATGGTATGATAACCCCTTAAGGGACTCCTAGTCATAAACCTTTACCAAAGGTTGGCCACTTACTAGGAAATCTATGACACTCACCAAGGTGAAACAAGGTCAAAGGCATAATGTCCAAGCAAGTGTTCTATAATCAAAAGCAACTTAAATACAACATGTTAAAATGCCTTAAATATTAGGGTGATTACTTGCCACAATACCTGACTTGTACTACATGGAGCAAGACCCATCTTCCTTCCAGAAGCTAGATGGTGTGGTGGATGCGTTGACAATGGATCATAATGTGGTGTTAGAGTGGGCTTCTGTATGTGCAAGTCGACACTGCTGGTTATGTAGTCTCTTGACACTCCATATCTGTAACCTGAGGGCCTTTAGACATGATCTCCTTATTATCCCAGAAAATGGGGATAACAAGCCTCAGAATAGATCACACGTTGGATGCTTTCAAGGGTTGGGTGACCCAAGGAGGCACACACAGAACAAATGGATCTCGACCTTCGAACCTTCACGGGTGTCTCCTTTCATTATGGTGTAGGAATGCTTGATTGGGAGGATTTTGGTACCCTATTTTGAAAATTTCTAAGTTTCAACGAGAAAAAGATAATGGGGAGTTATTTGGATACCTATCCCTAAAATCGTAACTTAGACTACAATTTTCTTTCGGTGTTCATCTTGTGGAGGTTAAAAAAAGTGTTGTTTATGGTTGATTTTAGGGTGTGAAATTAGGCTGCGAAGTTGAGGTCAGAGAATAGCCTCGTTGTTTAAAAGTGGTGTGACCAAAATATTGACACTAAATAAATGAATCCCTTTTGATTCTCCCAGATCGCTTATGGGCACACAGAGAAGAGAATACGACGGTTTCAAGTATTAGTAAAAAATCTTTTGAATATGTAGTGATGTTGTGTGCAAGAAGTGATGGTAAGTGAAGATTTTCAATAAGTAAGTGTTTTTAATTTTAACATGTGGACATTGCTTGGTCCTTTACAAATCATGTTTATCTCTAACTTACTAAATTTCACAAACAATCCTTGCAAGAATTGAAAAACCCTAGGTAACTATCATGGTGGACATGTGGGTCCTTACTTTTGAGCTTTTAATCTTCCTAGAATGTTATATAATCTAAGAAATCTTTGAAACTATCCCTATATTGTAGACATGTGGGCATGTATACGTCCTTACACATTCTTAAACTTCCTAGGTGGTTTACTCTAAAAATTTGAAACTATCTTAAGATTGTGCACATGTGGGCATGTATGGGCACAAATCTTTTAGATTACGTTTCAATAAGCGAACTAAGAGGTATTGACCTCTCTTAAAATGGTTGATTTAGTTGCATAAATTGAGCAAACTAAGAGGTATTGACCTCTCCTAAAGATTGATTTTGAGAGGGAGATTGAAATGTATTTGAACAATCTCTTTTTCTGATTTCCAAGGTCACACTAAGGTGCGAGGAAAGAGTATACTCCAAGATTGTTAAAATAGTCCCTAGTCCCGATTTAGTGCGATTAATTGCAAAGAAACAAAACTTCCAATGATTTTAAGATTCAAATGCTATACTAGACCATCCATGTGGCAACAAAGGAAGAAAAAATTGCATAGGTTATTTTTATCCCCCTAGGTGACTATGTGTGGCTAAGTATCTATGTAAGAATGAATCCAAAGCCTATTTTTTGTGGCTTCTAAAAAGTGCATAAAGTAAACCTAAGCTACTTGGTGAAAATGGGCTCAACAAGCCTTACAATTTGAAAAATAAGACTTGCGCATGGCTATACAGTGAGACAGTCGGTGAGTGTAGACAGTGCACAGAACTGCACGGTATGCACAACTGTTAGACCCAAACCTACGTGCACACAGAGAAATTGCGAGCCGAAAGTTTGAAATGAACTCAACCAACACATGGATAAATTGCAGTATTTGAAGGGTAGGCTAGGTCGATTTTGGACCATGCAAACACTAGAGAGTGAGAATAACAACTCTAATAGCCTACTTGAGGAGGAATTTGGATTCCAATCCCTGGTATGGTCGTCAATCTATTTGGGGCTTTTGATCACAAGGGTGAGCAAAAAGATACCCCTTTGATTGCCTTGGTAAGCCAACAAAGAAACACATAACAATAGTTAGTAGGTTAGTGAAACCACGAGTTGTAAAACAATAAATAAAGAAAGATAGGAATAACAAACAATGGAAACTAAACTAAGCAAACATTAACAAAGGATGCATGAAATTGAACACAAAGAGTGGTTACCCAATAGAGATTGATCTTTGAAATTGAGAACACCAAGAAGATAAATGTGGGACTTATGAATCCTTTATTCCTCCTAGGGAGGGATCTTGAATCTCTCAAAGTAGAGCTATTACTCTCATATTTATACTTGACAATGGTGAAGAAATCTATGGAAAATCTTTCCAAGAGGTGAAAAGATTTCCCTATCCTATACTTGCCCAAGCTATTCTTAAGAGAACAAATGGTTTCTCCAAGAGTATTTGAGCAGCATAACAATGCAATGAACTTCTTCTTTTTGTGCATACAATGGCCATCTATTTATAGAACCATAGCAAGGTATTTCATAACTTGTTCCAAGTGTGAATGGGAGACCTTCAGAGGAACATCCCATCTCTTCAGTCATCCCAAGGCAAGATTTTGGGTCGATCTCGGGGTCTTGTCTTGAATCACTTCCCCCTAGAAGTAGTTGAGGCTCGACCAAATTCATAGATACGTTGTTTCCACATCCGCGCGGGTTTCTTCATGGATAGTCGAACAAGTCGCGCATTGTGCGCATTTGGAGTTGTTTTGGCCCGTGCGGATGTGAGCACACTGACTTTGTTGGAAGTGCGCATAAATTTATGGGTCTTTTACGCAATTTTGGTCATCTTGCTAGAATTGGTTCTGTAAATATTGGAAGTATGTTGTATCTGTGTTGATTATTTATTCATCCATTATCTGTATTGCTATGAGCAATGTTATGGTGATAACACTAACCTTAGAGCATTGTTTAAATCATAAAAGATTTATGCTAGAGAAAGGGTAATTCACTAATATTTTAGATGTTCATTGGCTACATGTTGATTAGAAAATATTGAACCTTTTAACCTAAGACTATCTCTTGGGTACCTAGGTCATCAACTAGAGTTTGAAGGCCTTCCTTCAACACATAGGATTTTTTGACTAGGAGTAATTCAACGCCATCCAATACCAATTTAGCTTCCTTTAACAATACTATAATACTCACAACATGGCTAATGACAATGCTCAACTCAGAGGATTATGTACCTTTTAAGGGATTTTGGAAGATGAATTTTGATTAAGCATGTGCAAAATAGGGATCAAGTGTTGGTATGGTTTTTGAAAATTTGCCTTGTGAGGTATTCCTATATTTCTCGAGGTTAGAATTTCCATGCACGAATAACATCGTTGAATACAAATCTCTTGTCCTTGGTCTACTCCAAACATAGGAGATGGGGGTTCACTTTGCACTATCATGAGTGGGGATTATGAATTAGTCATTAATTAGATAAAATGGGTAGATCGAAGACTTACTATAATGCCCTAGATTTTGGTTGTGGGCAACTAGAACTATATTTTTACTTATCTAAGTATTTCATTTTGTTAGTATTTGTTTGGACTCGTGTGGACTGACAACGACATTTGGCAAGTGGACATTTGGACCTATTTGATATTACCTATGTGTTGATAGTATATAATTATTGTTATTACATGTTTAAAACAATGATATTTATATGTTTCTTTTAGTCATATGAATAAAATGTTTATATTTCTAGTACATGGATACCAGTTCAAGATTTATTCCATGTACGTATGTAGATGCAATGCATGATATAAATGAATATGTATATTTCTTGATTAGACATTAGTGAATAATGATGGATTTTTGCTTGAAAGTGTTATAGATATGTATGTGAGACACTAGTGAACTAAACTACATGTTGATGGGTTATGCAAGAGTCGAATGGTCGTAGTGTCAAGGTAAATTGGATGTCGTACACATCAAGAAGATAGTTGCATGATAATTAGTTTGGCTTACGATTTTAATTATGTTTTCAGATACTACTATGATTTGTGGGTGAGCGTGATTTTGTAGCAAACAAACCTTTCCCAAAGAAGTTATTCTATGACATGGATTTTAGAAGAATGGTTATGCAATATGGTCAGGACGCATTGACTATGGTGTTTACCCTGATTCTATCAAGAGGGGTGGAAACATTACCCACTATGTATCCTCTGGACCTTGGAATAATGAGAGGTTGGTGTTGGCCATGTTCCCTTAGACATATAATGATGTCTATTGGTTTCCTTCTAGGGAAGTTAGATCAATATAGTCGATGCTTTTTCCTTAGGGTTATATCTAGAGCTAGGTTTGTATAATTGACACTATGATATATTGTAACAAAAGAAGATACATGAGATGGAAGTAGTGGTGATTAGGTGTTCATAAGTGATTCTAAATCTGGTTGGGGTCCTGATAGGAATCAATTATGTCATCATTTACTTACAGGGCATTTTAATTAGATTCCTTGTTATGCTTAATACACTTGTCTAGTTCATTTCCAATAAATGTTGTGTGGTTATGTATGTAGCATGTTTATTGAATCATCATGATTTTTGTTTATAAAAATTCTAGATAATGTATATTCAATTACCATATGCATGTGTGATTGT